>NW_022046365.1:0-38042 GCF_001654015.2 Drosophila navojoa | reverse complement strand
TATATATATATATATATATATATATATATGTATATATATTAGAAAGAAATATACATACATAATGGTAGTCATGTCAATGGGGTTTACAAAAGAACTAAGTAATAGGTACTTCATTGCTTGTACCTCTCTAAGTGTAATTAATGTATGTTATATGAACTTGGATAATAAGCAAAGCAAATTTTTTTTTTCCCTATATCTATATATATATATATATTTATTTATATATATATATATTGTGCATAGGCAAAATTTGTAATTAGCAGCGGCTGCATAGAACAAGATGAACTTTCTACAGGTTATATATATATATACATATATGCAATATGTAATTGTATACAATACACTTTATTTACAAGCGAATATTGATGTCCCTATAGCAAAGGAAGGAAAACTTTGTTTTCTATTCGAATGCAAACATGACAAGATTTGATGTATGTATTCTTTTGCATGTGTCAAAACGAAACCTACTAAAAGTATGTGTAATAAATGTGTTTCAAGCAACAAACTAAACAACAAATTTTCTTATTCGATGCTTTTCATAATGAAGTTTGGTTATCTCCTTTTAAAATTTCGCGCACATTGCGCGCTGTTATGTTAAGTAACATAGACATAATCTGTTGATAACAGGCCAGTCAGTGCTGCCACTCAATCGTTGCGTGCATATGGGCACACTGTCAGCCAGTGGAAAATACCGTGTGGAAAATACCAGCACACATTCCAATAAAGGCAATTAACGAAGGCAACTAACGCAACGAAAGAGAAAAAAACAATAGCAGGACCAGCAAACACAAAACTATAAACGTGACTGGATTTTGACGGCTATATAATATATGCGCGAGTGCTAGGCTAATAACAGACGCAGCGAGTGCGTTCAATAGGAGACAACGCAACGCAGTCCGTCGGCTAGACGAGGGCCAACAACATATTTTTGCCAATGCCTCTGAAAACAGAATACGCAATAAAAAACTGTGCGCTGACGACCTTGCCTATTTTGTGAAAAACGGCGGGACAATCGGAATACAATCCCAATTTACCATAGGAGGACAATTGCCATCCAATTGCATCGGGAATCATAACGATAACGATTACGAAGACGACGACGACAAATTCACACATTGATAAACACCGCTGTTGCTGCCGCTGCTGCATCCCAAGATGCCACAGTCGAGGGCCGCTGCCGCTGAGGCGGCCGCTGCTTCCAACTCCGGCGCCCAGCCGCTTGTCAAGATTGGCCACTATCTGCTGGGAGCGACGCTCGGCACAGGCACCTTTGGCAAGGTGAAGATCGGCGAGCATCAGATCACACGGCTGAAGGTCGCCGTCAAGATTCTCAATCGTCAAAAGATCAAGAGCCTCGATGTGGTGTCCAAAATCAAACGTGAAATCCAAAACTTGAAACTCTTCCGGCATCCGCACATCATCAAGCTATACCAGGTGAGTAATATACCCCAATCCCATTCCACCCACTCCTTGCCGTTTACTCTAAAACTGTAACGTCAGGTGGACTCTCGCAAACTGTTTTGCTCTTAAGCATTGACTCTCCAACTGTAACGCCAAAATATCCTTAGAGCTGTAAATGTCGATAGTCTTCAAACTGTGATCTGGGAATTTAGTACATTAGCAGTTCGCTTAAAACTGTACTTAGAAATAGCTTCTAAAACTGTAAAAGTTACGCGTTAAGCAGAGAGGAATAAGGAAATGTGCGTAAAATGTTTGATCATGCATGGCTTCCCAACTGTAACGCTTGTATCGACAGATCGGCTTCATATTGTCAACGACTCTTAAACTGTAGCCGCTGGAATATACATAAATACATGTTTATCAAGAAAATGAAATGTTATCAGAATTCTAAAAGCTGTGGAAAATAATTAGCTGGAAGTAAACAAATCTGAGGCAATTAATTTTCGAAGCAAAGAGCATATTTTCTTTCATTTATGAATGGAATCGAATCTGACACTTGATTTAACAGCTTGTTTAATTTTCCATTTTAGAGTTTGTAATCAATTTGTAAATATGTATGTATATATGGCATAAATAATAACAGTGAATATTAGCTATTGATATTCTCATTAATTATATACATATTTATATGTATATGCTTTATATATATGTAGATAGACTGAATTGTTTGGGCAATTGAGTAGAGGCCTGACTGTCAGTGATAGTCAGCGATTGATGGTGATTGACAGTGAGTTTACATATTGATTGACTTAGCTTTCATTGAAAAACTGATTGATTGGATGGTTGCTTGACTGATTCAATTTACTAATGATAGCAAGCTTCGTCCCAGAATCCCATGTGTTTCAGTGATTCCAATCTGATCTCTCTCTCTCTCTCACACACACTTTCTACTTATCTAGGTCATCTCCACACCATCGGATATATTCATGATCATGGAATATGTGAGCGGCGGAGAGCTATTCGATTATATTGTTAAGCATGGCAAGCTGCAGGAGCATCAGGCGCGTCGCTTCTTCCAGCAGATCATATCGGGCGTGGACTACTGCCACAGGCACATGATAGTGCATCGAGATCTGAAGCCAGAGAATTTGCTGCTCGATCACAATATGCACGTGAAGATCGCCGACTTTGGCCTGTCCAACATGATGCTCGACGGCGAGTTCTTGCGCACGTCTTGCGGCTCACCGAACTATGCGGCGCCCGAAGTGATATCGGGCAAACTGTATGCCGGACCGGAGGTGGACATCTGGTCATGTGGTGTCATCCTGTACGCGCTGCTCTGCGGCACACTGCCGTTCGATGATGAGCATGTGCCGTCGCTGTTTCGCAAAATCAAATCGGGCATCTTTCCCATACCGGAGTACCTGAACAAGCAGGTGGTGAATCTGGTGTGCCAGATGCTGCAGGTGGATCCGCTGAAGCGTGCCACCATCGAGGAGATCAAGAAGCACGAGTGGTTCCAGAAGGATCTGCCCGCCTATCTCTTCCCCTCGTCCATTGAGCAGGACTCGAACGTCATCGACACGTACGCCGTGGCCGAGGTCTGCACCAAGTTCGGCGTCAAGGAGTCCGAGGTGCACAACTCCCTGCTCAGTGGCGATCCGCACGACCAGCTGGCCATCGCCTACCATCTGATCATTGACAACAAGCGCTTTGCGGACGATGCGGCCACTCAGATAAGTGAGATTAACAATTTCTTTGTGGCCGGCTCGCCGCCACCACCCTCGGCCCATTCGCCGCATGAGCAGCGCTCGGGTGGCCAGGAGTCGGGCGCACAGGGAGGCGGCGCCACTGTCACCATCGGTGGCGGCACAGCGGCCAGCTCTGGCACAGCCACGCCCAGCGGCCTGGGAAGCAGTGCTACGCCCACCATACGACCACATCCCGAACGCATTGCCCCAATGCGTGAACGCCAGCTGGCCATGTCCGTGCAGAATACGGGCGGAGCCGCCTTCCCGGAGAAGACAGCACGCGGCGGTACACCGATCAAGCGTGCCAAATGGCATCTGGGCATACGATCGCAGAGCAAGCCGAACGACATCATGCTCGAGGTGTATCGCGCCATGAAGGCCCTCAACTACGAGTGGAAGATCATCAATCCGTATCATGTGCGTGTCCGGCGCCAGAACGTGAAGACTGGCAAATATTCAAAGATGTCGCTGCAGCTCTACCAGGTGGATCCCAAGAGCTATCTGCTCGATTTCAAATCACTGACCAACGACGAGGTCGAACAGGGCGACGATGTGATCATGGAGAGCCTAACGCCGCCGCCATTGAGTGTTGGTGGCACGATGCCAGTGCAGCCCACTGGACATCATACGATGGAGTTCTTCGAGATGTGCGCCGCACTCATCATACAGCTGGCGCGCTAACGGCCACGCCTACCCAAAAAAAAAAAAAGGAAAGAAAATTTGTTTAAAATACACAAACGCCTACACAATTATGAGATATGGCAAATGCAAGGGAAGAGTGCGAGAGTCAGAGAGACAGAGAAAGAGAGAGAGAGAGAGAAAGAGAGAGAGAGAGAGAGAAAGAGAGAGAGAGAGAGCGAGCGAAAGCGAGATTTGTAGCTTTGCCATGTTAATATATTATTATTATTATTATTATATATATAAATATATATCCCTCTAATCCCCCCTTTACCTGCCTACCCCGCAACTCCCCAAAACCTAGCAAATTGTTAAGCAAAGCAAAACCAAAATTTTTCATGTTGATAATGCTTAAGTTTGTTCGTTTTTATTTTTTTTTAATATATTTTGTATTTCTTTTTGTCAATTTTACATTTGATCTATATTAATATATACATACATTGTAATAACTACTGTATCAAAAGTCAACAACGACACACACACACACAAATTGTATTCAAGGTGTTTTCCCACTCCCCGTACTTCTGCTAGATGTGGCCCAAGGCACAGCTAAAGTTACACAAATGCAAACAGCAAATTTGTTACTCTAACTGTAATAAGATAAGAGATGAAAAGTGCAACAAAATATATATACAATATACAATATTTCCATACGAATACATCTATCTATATGTACATTAGAGCATGAGCTGCCTGCAAATCGGATTCGATTATTTTGCATCTCTTTTTTATTTGTATAAATAATATTGGTAGTATTCCTTATAGTACCCATTAACTATATGGTGCATATAGTATCTGACAGATACTTTCATCGCATATTCGAGATGCTAAAATATATATATATATATATCTAAAATCTATATAATATATATATATATATAAATATATAGGCACATTGGAAATAGCAAAATAAGTTTTTCAAGCCTGAGTTCTATCTTTTAGATATATACAGAATAGATATATACAGAACAAACCCCATAGACGGGTTATTTGAAACGAACTATCCTGAGTTTAGAAACTTATAGAAATCTCGTCGTAAAGCAGTTCTTTAAAAATTGTAGCATATTTACAAGTCTTTCAATGATTCTATATCCATCGAGTGCATACATATGTATATATATATATATAAACTGAGAGTTTCATGGCCATAACTAACAGAAGCTTTGGCTACTTTTGACTGTACAAGATTTATTGAGCATTGCTTAATGGCTAAGTTTTCGTTAGACATGTTCTCATTATCAATTCATCAATCAATCGCATCATTATCATAATTACTATAGTGTGGTGTATGGAGTATGGTGTGTGTGCCCTGCCGTAAACCCCGCCATGCCGCGACGTGCCGTACCGTGCACCAATTAAATTCATAAGGCCGCAAATACAATATATTATCTTAAAACAAAAAAGATGCTGCTGCTGCTGCTGCTGCTCCAATTGGAGCTCTACTGATTCTTCTGCTGCTGCTTGCGCTTTAGTTTGTCGATAAGCGTCTCTATGCTGTTGGCGTCCACCAGGCCAATGAACTTGTCTACAACGACGCCGTTGCGAAAGGCCAGAACCGCTGGCACGGCCTTCACCTCGAACGTTTCCACCAAATCCAAATTGGCCTCTACATCGATAATGGCTAAATCGATTTCATTCGAGTTCTCCAACAGCTCCAACATCTTGGGTGTCAGTATTTTGCATGGATCGCACCATTCCGCATGGAAATTCACTATCACCGGATTGTCGCTGTTGATGACCTGCGAACAGATAAAAAGAAAACAAAGTTTAGATTTCAAAAAGAAAAAACTAACAACAGAAACAAACCTTTCACATTTTATGTATTTATGTATTTTGGCTAGTCAATTCGAGTGGTTCTACCTTATTTGCATACACGCGCATACGTACAAGCCAAGCTAAGTGCGGGGCAAGAGTAGACTAGCAAATACCCTGTATTACATGACTATACATAATATACCAAATTTAAGTAATTTTACAATACAAATATTCCAGACGGTACTTTATTTTCGCCTAATAAATAAAATACCATTTTGGGATATTTGTCGGCGATGTGGCAACTACTTATGAATTTGTGAAAAGGTACAATTTTTGGTACATTTGCGATGTCCAACGAGTCGACACTGTTGCCAGCAATTTGTTTACAGGGTATCATATTGTATACGGCGCGCACAAATAGCCGAAATGCGTCATGGGTTACGGCCGGGACTGCTCACGTACGCCAAATAGGCAACAACCAGTCAAATAAAGCATTGCATAATGCTACAGCAACACTTGCATCCATATGCTTATGTATGCATATGTGTGAGTGTGTGTGTGTGTGTGTGTGCAAGTGTATACAAATGTAAATAGAGGCAGTTGGTTGCTGTGGCTCACCTTTTGATCAAACTCGTAGTGATCCTTTATCACCAGCTTTTTGTAGTGCATCTGTGATTGTGAGAGGTATTTCTGTGTGGCTTTGGCCGCCTGTGGCGCTATCCGTTGACAGCTACTCTGGGCACTGCTGTTGATAAGACAACAGGCCGCCAGGCGTGGCGCAATTCCCTCCGCTGCGATTTTTAGCATTGTTATTATTGTTGTATTGCAATGTGTGTTTGTTGTAAAAGAGGTGCTAACGGCGTGTTTTCTCTTATGTGGACTCGAGCTATAGTCCTGGTCCGAGATTTTCAAGATGCAGCGATAAGATAAATAAATGTCCAATTATTCACCTCTGTTTTTCTTTATGTCTGCAGGCGGTGGAGCGGGTGGCTATTCGACTGTCTGGCATGGCTATTTGCGTACCGAGTGCTGCCAGATGGCTTAACAATACTATTTTAATGCACATGGAAGCGCAGCATTTTTCGAAATGCAAATTAATAAAATCAAATCAGCAAATATTTTAATAAAAATAACAAAATTATATTAAAAAGTGTCAATTACTATGAAAAAAAGATTTATGTCACCCAAATTTCGTGGAATTTGTGTTAGAGAACTGACTGGTTGTGTGGCTTAAAATAAATGTGGCCACCCCAAATTTCTGCATTTGACAGCACTTGTCTGCAGCTTTCAAATTTCAACAACATTTACCTATGTGCATTAGAAATGATGTTTACTCAGATAGCATATATAATAAGGAAAATATAAACATAAGTATGCGTGCTGATTAATTTTAATTAGCATCGGCAAAGAAACAATGGCCCAGATGCCATGTACATTGCCCATACATTTTAATGGGCGTAGTAAGAATTAGTAACGGTAAATGTTTGTGTTTAATTAGGCTCGCATAGACGTTGACTTTTTGATATTATCTGGCAGGTGATGGACGTTTTATCTGACTTTTGGGGTAGTTCGTTTGAAGCAGTCGCCAAAACAAGTTGGATCGAATATGAACGTGAGCAAGATCTACGCCAGCTACCTGGAAAGCAAACTGATTGGCGTCCAAGCGGAGGACGCCAATCAATATGTGGTCCGTGCACTGAAGCACGTCATCCAGGATGTGTTCGCACAGCTGAGTGCGACGCTTATAATAACACTGGCCACCAGCGATGCACAGATGGACAAGTGGTTCGGGAATGTGGTGGGCAATTTGGCCAGCACTTGGAACTCAGTCTCCGTGCAGATGCTCCATGTGAATCACTTGCCTCATGTGCCGGGGCGCAAGTATTGCAATCTACTGCTGGTGGACTCCTATAAGGCGTTGCTGTGAGGGACAGTAGATGCAGTGCCCACCGGATCTATATATTTACGTGTATCTTAATCCCTTCCAGCTCCACGCAAATCACCGAGGATAACGCGGACAGTGATGATCACGAGTACTATTTCATCTTTCTGCAGGCGCGCGATGCACTGATTCCGGCGGAGCTGCAGCAAATCCTGAACCATTGCCTGAACAACTTTTGGCTGCACTGCAATGTGATGGTGCAGACGGCCCAGATGGAGGTGCTCATCTATAGCTATTATCCGTACACGTCGCAACGTTGTCAATCTGCACAGCCGCAGCTGGTGAATCGTTTCGATGGCCAGCGCATGATCCATGCGCCCATGTTTCCGCACAAGCTGCGCCAGCTGCATCAGTGCCCGCTCACTGTGGTCGTCTGGAACGCGCCGCCCTTTGTCGAACTCAAGTGGGACGAACGGGCGGGGCAGATGGACGCCATTGGCTTCGAGGTTACGCTGATTAAGCAACTGGCCCGGCATCTCAATTGCACTTTGATCTGGCACAATGTGACGCTCGAGACGGTGGCCACCTACCAGAAGAACTGGGGCGATGAAAGTCAACCGATGAGTCCACTAGAGCTGGTGCGTTAGAGGATTAGCTACTGCTGGACTTCATTAACTCTCTCCTCTTTCTCTCTCTCTCTTCCTATCTCTGTCTCAGTTGATGAAGCGACATGCCAACATGAGCGTGGGTAACTTTCGGAAGACGGCTGGCCGCAATGACAAGCTTACCTCGCCCGTGGCTCACTACTATGCCCCACTGGTGGCCACCGTGGCCATCAAGCACTTTCAGTTTGGCCAGCTCACCTTGCTGTATTTTCCATTCCAGAGCTGCGTTTGGCTGTTGCTGCTGGTGGCTCTGATCCTGCATGGCCTGATCTATATGTGGCGCTGGCGTCCCATTGGGCTGCAGGTGCTGGAGCTGCTGCTGGGCGTTACGTTGGTGCGTCTGCCACGCTCCTGGCTGCAGCGTGTCATCTATGCGCACTGGCTCTATGGCAGCATTCCGTTGCGTGTGGTCTACCAATCGCTGCTATTCCATTTCATACGCCTGCAGCTGTTCGAGACGCTGCCGTATTCGTTTGAGCAGCTCTTGGCTAGCAATTTCCGTGGCATGTGTAGCTCGAACATTTTAAGCATGCTGCGCGAGATGCCACAGGTGGCGCACAATTATGACAGCTACATTAGCATCCCGTCGCCCTACGATGAAGCAGTGCTGGATGCACTGCATCAAATGGGCGATGGTCGGTATTTTGCCATCACCGGCCTGGACCCTTCCGTTGCCCATTTGACGGCAACGAATCGCCAGAGAAGCTACCACATTCTCTCCCAGTTTATCAATCTGCAGCAGGTGGTCATCTATATGCCCAAGCACACGTATTTCAAGGAACTGTTCAATGACATGTTGCGCAACCTCGATGCCAGTGGCTGCATTGACTTTTGGCGCCGCGACGCCTTCGCCGAATACAGTCGCCGAACGCTGCAGCAGCGCAGTCTGTTCCAGCTGCAGGACGATCAGCAAGAGCAGCGACAAAACGAGCAGCTGCGCCAGCTAATCGGTATATACAGCCTGATGGGTACTCTCTACGCTGTCTCCATGCTGGTTTTTTGCGCTGAACTCCTTTGCCATCGGCTGACCAAGCGAAAGACGGAGCGACGTTTGCTTTAAGGCACAAACTTTTATAAATGAAAAATGTATGCAATTGAAAGTACTTAAATTTCACGATCTGGCAGCACTCATGCTGAACTAAACGTCAAGCAGGAGGCTCAAATGAATGCAAGTGTACTAAATGTACTGAAATTTCTTAAATTAGGCTACAAGAAGCCTAGGCATTGATAATCTACCGTTAACCACATACCTCCATATTCATTATGAAATGTGTACACCACAAATAAATTGAATAAATCCCGCCTCTCTTTGGGCTGTCAGTATTTTCTTCAATATTAGCACTAGAATAATTTTTTTTAAGTTTTGGCAGCACTAAAACCGTTTGAGCCTTGAGCTGACTGCGCTTGGACTGCAAATGCAATTTACGATAGAGCAGAATAACTGTTAAGTGAACTAAATTGAATGCAATGTATCAAATGAAGGCAAACAAAAAGGCAAAATGAAGAGAAAACTAAACAAAAGCCAAGTATAAACAATATGAGCAGCAACTTTTTCAATGCAATATTCATTAATCATAAACCACTTAAAGCTCAATTAATGAGAAAAGACAAACAAAACTTTGGCCAAAGCTTTTTTGCCTCAGCTGCGTGTTCAACGCCATTGCTAGAACCAGTTAAACTTCAGCATCGGCCCGAAAATGAACATTTCACAGTTGTTTCAGTCGTATCAGGACTTGTCCGGCCAGCAGATGAACCAAATCAATGAGTATGTGGCGCAAGCTCTGCTGCACGTGGTGCACATCCACATTATGAGCGTGACGCCGTCGCTGGTGCTGACCCTCTGCTGCCGCAACAATCATACGTGCAACTTCTACAACGAAATGATGAGCATACTGTTTCGCGGCTGGGGCATAGCCCCGCTCCAGATAGTCACTGTGGAGCAGGGCATGCTGCGAAAATTCATCCCGGGTCGCCGGCACTACAATCTCATCTTCACGGACTCCTATGCGGCCTTTGCCGAGATCGAAGTGGAGGCCTACTCCAAGGAGTACAACTACAACGAGTACTATTACATCTTTCTGCAAGCGCGCGATCGGCTGCTGCTGAGCGAGATGCATCGCATCTTCGAGCATTGCTGGCGCCACCAGCTCATCAATTGCAACGTTCAGGTGCAGCGCGCCAATGGAGATATTCTGCTTTACACGTACCTGCCATTCGGGCCCGAGAGCTGTGCAGATACGACGCCCCAGCTGATCAATCGGTACAACGGCAGTCACATGCTAAATCCTCAGCTCTTTCCCCGCAAGCTGAACAATTTCTTCGGATGTCCATTGCGTGCAGGTCTATTGCACTTACCGCCGTACATCTAGCTAGACGGATCTGGACCGGATGCGCGGATTACTGGCGGCATTGAAGGTCGTCTCTTGCTGACGTTTATTGAAAGGTTCAACTTAAGCATCCAAGTGCAACAGTGGACCAGCGCAACTGGAACGGGATTCCAGATCAACCGATTGCTCCAGATGGTAAATTTTCATGTTGCTAGCTATAGCCGTCTTTTCTTCTCATTATCTTTGTTCTTATAGCTACACAGTAACCAAGCGGATTTAAGCGTCGGTGGCATCCGCCAGACGGTGGAGCGCAGCACATTGGGCACATCGACCCACAATTATCTGCAGACAAGCGTCCGCTTTGGCGTCCTGGGCACCAGCTACGAGCTGACCTCGTTGGACATAATATTCTTTCCATTTCGCACATCGCTTTGGCTGGGGATTGGCGTTGTTTTCGCCCTTTCGCTCCTGATACACCTGACAATGAATCGACTATTGGCGCTTAGGCATCAGGGCTGCCTTGTGCTCAATGTGCTTCTGGTTTTCGTGGGCATGCCTATGGCAGTTTTTCCGCGCTCGATCGCGAAACGAGTGCACTGCATCATGTTGATTCTCTACACGTTGCTCATACGCACCATGTACCAGGGCATGCTTTACCATTTGATACGCACACGCATGCTGAACCGGCTGCCCCAGTCCCTCGAAGAGGTCGTGGCGCACAACTACGAGGTTGTGCTGTCAAGTGGAATCAGTGATGTGCTCTCTGAAATACCCGTTATGCAGCAGATGCTATTCCATGTGGTCGATGGCGACGGATCCCTGATGTATCCTCTGCATTACTTAGTGCAAAACCCACGGGGCCAGAGGCAGGTGGGAGCCGCTACGCTCGAGACCTTTCTCTTGTTCAATCAGTTGAGTGCCAAAACCCAAACGCAACAACAGGAGATAAATCAGTTCGAGATCATGAGTCAGGATGTGATATACATGCAGATGACAATGTACCTAAGGAAGCACTCCTTTCTAATCGACGCCTTCAACGAGGAGATTATGTGGATGCGCTCCGGGGGACTGCTGGCAGTCTGGGAACGCTGGGAACTGGACGAAATCTATTTGCGAGACGTGCATTCCACCACCCATAGAATATTCGGACTCCATGAGCTCTACATTATATTTGTGCTAATGCTAATTGGATTAATGTTTAGTACACTTCTTTTTTGCCTGGAGCTGATCTCATTACGCTTTCCTCGATTTCAGCGTTGGCTTCTAGCTGAATAAAAGCTTTGTATGTATTTGGTATCTAGTGTATATTAAGCAGCTAGCGTTAAGTATGTACAAAACGGTGCAAGCTGGTCACACTGAGCAGCAAAGAGTGAGTAAACGATCCAGTGTTGCACAAGTACAATTTTTTGGTATTTAAAGGTGGTATAAATTAAAAAAAAAAAACGATATATAGATGAGACATCTGGGCACACTTGGTGCTTTTGAAGATAACATTTAATTTAAATTGAACAGTTAAAAGTAAAATATTTACGAACGAAAAGTTTTGTTCTTAAAAAGTTCCCATGATGAACGGTTCATCTACTTCCTGTTTGCGGAAATAGCGCTTTAGCTTTTTTAACACAGTGCTCGATTCACCACAATATTTCATTAGAATGCATTCAACAGTAGTTAGTTTGTCCTTCAATAGAGCGATCTGGCGGCGTGTATTCCACACACGATCATCAACATCATCGTCAGAGTCCGAATCCGGTGGCAATTCGGCAAAACGGCATTCATCCAAAGCACTGAGAATCGGTGAAGAGCTTGCCAATGGTCGGCCTAACTCTGGGATTTCAAACAGCCTACCTCTTGCAGCTTGATTAGCCGGCAAGGACAGCAAGGATCCCGATTTCGGTAAATTATGCTGTGAAAAAAGTTTTGCAGTCACCGAAGAAGTTTTGTTAGACGGCTGAGGCTTAGCTTCTGCTGGTTTCTTGGTCACTTTTGGATTTCTTGAGGCCAAAAGGCGAGCTGCTCCCTGATCGGACAATGATTGTATAACATGCTTGGCAATAGCCACCTTCGGAGTATAATTAGCAAATACCGATGCATCTTGACTGTATGCAAGTATCTCAACTGAACCAAACCTCACCTTGAGGGGTCCAGCTTTGTTATTCTGAGCTTGATTCAAACCTGTTGCCTCTAAATTAGTTAATGACTGGCACGGCTGAGAAGCGGTAGCTTGTGGACCATCTGGTACACCAGAGGACTCTGTATTCGGAGCGATTGGCTCATTTGCTACAAGCTCAGAAGTATAATTTGCACTCTGTGGAAGTGATGAGTCGGAATCACTCTCCTGGGTCGCTGCTTGAGATGTTGATGGCTCATCTGGTTGTCGAGCTGCCTCTAATATAGACGAAAAATTTAAATGCTCCATAGATTTTAAAGAAGCTGCATTGCCTAGTAGCCGAATGGGTTCACAAGCTGCTAGCACCTTATCAGAAACCAAGTCCTCAGCCGCGACTGCGTTGCGTTTATCATTTAGGCGGCGTTGGGCTGGGTTCCTTGTGCTAGCTGAGGGCGATGCATTCTCCTTACGCTGTATGCGTTTAAAATGAATACGTTTTGCTGGGGTCATGCCAAGTGGAACGGGACTTCCCTTAACTGGTTCCATTTTCGAAAGAGTTGGATCCCATTTCAATTCAAATTTCGGCAGTTGGACGTGGCTTGTTTTTCTTTTTACATCAATTGGTTCCGGCTTGACTTGAACGTGTGGTTCCGGGTTCTCTTCAGCTGTTTCCTGTCCAGTTTTAGGCAATTTCGATTCCGGCTCAGCTGACTTCGGCTCAGCTAGCTCTGACTCAGCTAGCTTCGACTTTGGTTCATTGGGTTGCGAATTGTTTTGATCAGATATGATTTTCTTTGCTACGGTTCCCGATTTCTTTTCAAATGTTTCCGATCTCTTTAGAGTTGGTTCACATTTCTTTTGCTTTGACTGGGGTTGACCTCGGTCCATTTTCAATTGAGACAATTCCTTCTGTTGAGTGGCTTTGCCAGCCTGTTGCCACGGCTTCGGATGAATAACGGTAAGGGATCTCTCCAATCGTTTTCCGCCTGCTGAAGCTGGCTTGGACACACCGGTCAAAAATGTATTCGAGCGAGTTGGTGGCATCGGCTTTGCTTGAGGAGCTTGATCCGGTTTTCCTTGAGCCGATTCCTTGCTCTGTTGAGTGGCTTTGCCAGCCTTCGAATGAATCCCGGAAAGGGACCTCTCCAATTTTGGCCCTCCTGGCGGCTTGGCCTCACCTGGTACTGCTAGTTTGCTCACGCTTGCCACGGTTGGTTTGATAAAGCCTGCTTTGGAGGCACTTCTCTTCTGTGTAGATCTTCTATTGGACGAAATTTTGGGCTGATCTAGATCAACATAGCCATCAGTTCCCTCGCCGTTCTTGTCGTCTATGGCAAATAGGCTGTTTGAACGATAAGCCACATCCTCCTTGTCGCCATTTGAAGACACAATCGAGGTGCTACGTCGCAGATGGGCTGTGGGATCGACTGTGGGCTTCGTCGCACTTATAATTTTCTTCAATCCAATCGGTTGGCCTTTGCGCTCAGCAACCGCATCGTACGAATCACTCCTGCAGTTCACCGTACAGAACTTGTATAGCCAGGTCATAAACTCATAGTGGCCGATGCCCTTGGCCAGGTCGTGATGATGAATATTCTTATGAATATGCAGTTTATCAAGTGCATTACGAAGTATGTTGTAGTTCGATTCAATCTCGTGAGTGACATTGGTATTCAAGAATACTCTCTCCATTGGCATTACCCTCGGAGCTACTTTGTGCACAATTTGGCAATAAATGTCGCCCGCTGTCAATTCGGATAGCTCCTTAATCTCGCATAGCAATTGCTTGTTGATCCAGATGATAAGCTCGCGCACCGAGCACGTGTCCTTCTTCAAAAGCAGCACATTCTTAACATATTTGTCTGGTCCCTCAGTAAATTCTTCCATTGTACTTGGTTATCAAATAAAGAAATCAATTTAAATTACAGTGAGAATAAACTTTTTAGGTTAGGTTAATTACCTCGATTTCAAGTAAACGGATTAGTCCTTCAGTCCAGATGCTCAATTAGAAAATAAACAAAAAATCTGAAAAATATAACAATTTGGTTAATATTGAATGCCAATCGATCAGTTTTAATTAACAATGAAGCACTACTTGATTTCTTGACCTATTTACCATTAGTAAGAGCTTGAGATCCAATTCGGAAAGAAACTGAATGGTAAATTGTGTTCACGTTTTGGAAGAGACTTCTCAGAAATTCAAAATAAAAATAGTTTCCGAGTAAAAATTTATAAAAAAAATATATATATGTTCCTACGCACTAGAGCCTGTCAACCTACTGAATATGGAAGGGAATGAGAACTAACAATAAGTGAACTTCGATTCGATAGAAAAGGTTGATAAAAAATGTTACTGAGATGACGAAAATCCAGCCAACAAGCAATCAATGTAACCCTAATTCTGCAGTGTCTTTACTCTATCTGTTCGTTTGCTTAATGACATCGATTAATAGGTTTACTGGAATATATTGCGGATCCTAAAGCCCCAGTTGCCTGCCTTGGGGCGATTAAGTATTATTAGGTAAATCAATAGAGGGTACGATTCACCACGCCTCTAGGGAATTTTAATAAAAGTCTTAACACTTTGTACGAAGAGGCTATAAACGAGATTATAAAGGGCTTATATTAATACGGACGGACATCGCAAATTCTCTTGCTTCAATTCACAATTCACTTTTGTCTTTAATGAATCACGTATGTTAATTTCAATATTTACCATTAGTTGAGGATAGGCTCCGATTCAGAAAAATATATTGCCGAATATTCGAATTTCAAACCAAGATTGGAAATCAAAATAATAAAATTAGTGGAAAATTGTATGCCCGTTTTGGAAGAGACTTTTTTCAGAAATTCAAAATAATTCAAAAAAGTTTTAGAGTAAAAATTTATAAAAAAATATATGCCCTTACGGACTGAAGCCTCTCAACCTACTGAATGTGGAAGGGAATGAGAACTAACGACAAGTAAACTTGATTGAGTGAATTCGAATGGTGTACTTCGATTCGATTTCGTTTTGGAAATGTTACTGAGATGAAAATCAAATTCAATGTATGTTACCAACAACTTGCACTGCTTTTACTCTTTTGCCTCTAGCTCCGGCTTAGGCCAGAAAGCGAACTCAACACAAACTAATCGCGTTTCGCGGCACTTCTTGATTTTCATATTCAAAATCTTACCATTCGTTATTTTTGAGGTTGGATTCGAATTCAGAAAAATGTATTTCCAAATATATTCAAAATTAAAAAGCGACGTTTTGCACGTTTTGGAAGAGAGTTGTTAGGAAAACAAATATAGATATGATATTTTCACAGAATATGTCAAAATTTACATTAAAATATATGTAGGTCGGTACGGACTCAAGTTACTTAGCCTGCTGAATATGAAATGAAATGAGTACTTACGATGTATATCGATCCTTGACCAATTGACCTTAGTGTTGAAAAGTTTCAAAAATATTCAGAGAGCAAACAATCAATGCATACAGCTTGAGTCCTTGGCCTTTCCTACTTTGAAGTAGCTCTTAGGTTAGGAATGGAACCAGACGCTAGGTTTATTGGAAAATATCGCGAGCCCAAAACTCTTAGTTGTGGACTTCTGGTAGGAATATTAAAGTCCCCTGTAAAAAAAATAAATAAAATATAGGAGAACGTTTAGTATGAGGAAATCTCAAATTTGATTTCTTTGGAAAACTTAATTCGCAAAAACATTTCATTGACCTAGATCTGTGAGTGCTATACAGGGACAGGGACAACAAAAATTTCAAGTCCCTCGCTCTTCTAGGTTCAGAGATCGATGGATTAACGCATATGGAATCACAGACAGACAGCGGAACAGAGCTAAAACGACTCAGGTCGTCGCCCTTATCAAGTCTAACCCTGACTTACCATTTGCTATGTGTTCAGGGTACAACAAAAAATATACACTAAATGAGGAATGAAAAGTACTTACTGCGTCGATTCGCTGACTCAATGAACGATTGCAATTGATAGCTTCTATAAGATGGCAAAGATCCAGCAATCAAGCAGTCAATATCCTTAGATCCGGCAGATTTCTTGCTCTTAACCAGCTCCTTCGCTTAATTTGAGGGTAATATGGAATAACCAAAACTCTTAGTCGACCTAAAGCAAATCTACGATTGATTTCGAGATAGGTTATTGAAATACCCCGTGGATATAAAATAAAAAAAAATAAATAAATATAAATAAAAAGGAAAGAAAACCTTTCCAGATTACAGACTGATTCGGTATGACAAAATGCTCGCAGCGTTGTCAGCAAGTCAAATTTTAGCCGCCTGCCTCGATACCAAATATATAAACATATATATATAATGCCCAGCCAGCTCTGGGAATGGGATTTACACATAGTTCGAGCTGCGTAGCCATTGGAATGTGGTTTATGTAATTTGCACTGATTTGCTAATGCACTGCACGATTTAAATGAGATTTGTGTCAACTGTTGTCGAGGGAGAACAGGTATTTGTAGCACTGCAGTGCACTGGAATAAACTGTAGTGTATTATTATATTAATCGAATTGAGAAATATACAGAGAAACGCGTAAGAACGTTGCAGTCGGGCGTAACCGACTGCGTGATACTTTGTTCCTTTTTTCTATGCAGTTTGCAGTTGAGCGTTACAAATTGTTGTCCATTTGCCACACCCCCAGTGGGCGTAGATATATGATTTTCTAGAAATCTTAATAATATATACTCCAGCCTGAGATCCGAAAGAACTGACGGAATAATTGTTACGCCTCTTCTTTCTGATCTCAGGCTGGAGTATATATTATCTAAATTCTCAACTAAGCAGATACGCCGTAAAATACATTTTCGACTCGCCACGCCCCTAGCGGGCGTATCGGAAAAATCTTGACACTTTATAATTCGAGGGTATAGAAGAATATATAATTCCAATTTCAAATTTTTAGCTTCGAAATGCTTTGCATGCGGACAGACGGACGTACAGCACGGACCTTGCACATTCTCTGGGGTGTTGGGACTGCAATCACAGTCGATGGGCAATATATAATCAATATACATATATGGATTATTCAAAACTGATCCCAATTCAGTTACTCCTTGGAAATGGAGCTGAACGCTGTGCATTTGCTGCTGCTGCTTGGGCTTAGCTGTGGCTGTCCACCCGGACAGAATACGGCGGATGAAGAACTGGCGACAAATTTGAGTAAATCAATGCAAATGATATTTGCACAGACCTGTGAGGCCCACGACATGAGCGTCTTCATCAGCACCAGCTACAAGAGTCAACTGCCACGGGGGGAGCGACGCCTGGTGGAGCGCGTGCTGACGCACTGCCTGGGCGCCATGGTGCCCCGCGTGCTGGGCGAGCGGCTAGAGGAGTCAGTGGGCCTGCGCACACAAATGCTGCTGTTCTTTGTGCCGGATGCCAGACAGTTCATCGCGGCCAGCAATCGCAATCCGCGCATGAACATGGCTCACAAATACAAATACCTCATCGTGCTGATGGCTGGGCGAGCTGACGCCGCCTGGCAGCGGGCGCAGATGAGCCAGATCTTTGGGTATTTGCTGCACCAGCGCTACAACGTGCACGTGCTGCTGCTGCTGGCCGAGCTGCGGGCGGGCAGAGTCAGCAGCTACACCTACTATCCGTACTCTGGTGCTCGCGGCTGTGAGGATACGCAGGCGCTGCCTGTGCCGCTGCAGCAGGCGCGCCTCTACCAGATCTATCCACAGAAGCTGCACAATCTGCACGGCTGTCCCCTGCACGTGGTCGTCTGGCAGATACGGCCGTACATGCGGCTGCATATGGAGCGAACGCGGCCCAGCGATCGAATCTCTGGCATCGATGCCGACATACTGAAGGTGCTGGCGAGCAGGCTGAACTTCAGCCTGGCCCTGGTGGCCAATGAGCCGGCGGATTTGATTGGCGGCGTCAGCTACATGAACGGCACCATGACCGGCGCCTTCCACATGCTCCAGCAGAGACGGGCGAATCTTACGCTCGGATTTGCCGCCTGCATGCCGGCTCGCTACAAGCATCTGTCCAGCACGCTGCCCTACAGCCAGGTGGAGTATGTGCTGGTGCTGCGCACGGCTCGTCCGTACAGCGTCTACGAGATCATGCTGTTTCCGTTCGACTCGCGCGTCTGGCTGCTGGTGCTTGCGCTGGCTGCACTGCGTCTGCTGTGCTGGGAGAGCGGCTGGCGTCGCGTTGCACTCCTCGATCTGGCCTGGATTCTGGCGGTCTTCATGCTGCGCATGTGCTACGAGAGCTCCGTCTTTATGTTCCTCTACAATGCACCGACTCGCCCTCTGCCTGACAGCCTGGAGCAGGCGCTCGTGCAGGATTACCAATTCATAACGGATCATGCCACGTACCGCATGACAGCTTCGCTGCCCGCGCTAAGGGCACGCACTCGCATCCTGCCCGGCCAACCGGTGGACATGCTCGAGCAGCTGCAGGCCCAGCCGGAATGGCAGCGAGTCGCCACCATCAGCACGGCCAGCTTTGTGGCCGACTATCTGGGCGGGCAGCGGACGAAGCACCACCGACTCGTTCTGGCCAGCAACAAGATCGTGGACAACATGATCTGCGTGCACTTCCCGATGGGCTCCTACTTGACCTCCAATTTCAATCACATGCTGTTCCTCATGCGCAGCTCCGGCATTGGACCGCACATCGTCAATCGGCTCAAGTCGTCGCATCTGGCCACCTCCATGAGCGCTCGACTGAATCCCCTGAAGCACTGCGCCGACTATGTGGCTCAGTTCAATGAGTGCATGCGTTTCATCTATGCCGCCCTCAATTGCCTCCTGTTTGCCCACTCCCTGGCGCTGGTCATCTTCCTGCTCGAGCTATTCAGTGGACACGAACGCATGCGCTGGCTATCTAGGATTTTGGAGCGGCTGTAAGGGCATTCGACTTGGTAGAATCATGGGAGCAAATGCCATAGGGAATGTGATCTATGAGAATGTATAAGAATAGATTAGTTTGTAATGCTTTAAGTTAATGCAAATCAGTAAATACTTAACTGTGTTATCTCTCATCTATCTAGGAAACTTTTTTGATAGAGGATAATGGAATGCTTACAGTAGATATAGGGTTTCGATGCGACCGAATACAGCCTGCATATATTTTAGATCAATTCTAAACAGATAAATTACGGTTATAGACGACTGATTGATCAGATATATATACATATATATGCATGTAAATACAAATAAACCGCAAAGTATCTGCAACTAATTGAGAAACTATTTTTAGCTCAACATCAATATGGTTTTCAGATGGATTATACTTATTCTATTATAGTAGCTGACCCTATATACAGTACAGACAAGATTGAACTGTGTGACAATATAGATTAGCTGAAAGTTAATGCACTATCTAGATAAGTCACAACCATAAATAACTTACAATTTAGATAATCTGCAGCTGTAGGCCATGTAGTTGAGCTAAGATGTAGATACGGTACATTGTAGATAAGTAGATGAGATACAATATAGATATGCTTAAGGAGAGTAACTTAGATATAACTAAGATATAGTTAAGCTAAGATATAGCTATGGTACATTTTAGATAAGTAGATGAGATACAATATAGATATACTTAAGGAGAGTAGCTTAGATATAACTAAGATATAGTTAAGCTAAGATATAGCTACGGTACATTGTAGATAAGTAGATGAGTTATAATATAAATATGCTTAAGGAGAGTTACCCCGACATATGAGTAAGTTACAGCTACAATAGAGATAATGTACTACTTATAATAAGATAAGTTACAAAGTATATAAATTACAATATAGTTATACAATATATGAGGCTCATTTCAGTTAAGCTACTGAGTACATAAATTATTTCAGGTAACTTACAATGTACACAAATTAAAATAAAGTTAGACAAGTCTTCTGCAGTCAAGTTACAAACTAGATAAGTTACAATTTGTATACATGAGTTAAATTTTAATTAAGACACAAAACTGTTAAGTTAAAATGTATACAAGTTCATTGCCGTTAAGAAATTACATTAATATCTAGATGAGTTAAGATCTTTATCGATTGCTGTAGCTTTAGACCATATAACGATTGGCCGCATTCATGAGTCGACGCAAACGCGGTCGCTGAGGCTGGGCGGCGCGCAGTTCGAGCAGAAAGACGATACCGGCCAGCAGATGCATCAACCCTAAGCTGCCAAAGAGGCCGCTCAGCTGCCAGAGGCTGAGTTTGGTGGGCTCACGGTTGCGCAGATTAGCCATCTGCTCGATCCTGTCCAGATACATGCGACGAAAGCGGTCCACCAGGCCCGAGGACATCATGTTGATCAGCAGCTTATTGATGCGTTGCTTCAGGTACGAATGCGGACGCATGTACAGCGTCATCGGGGCAGTTAGCAGGGGATAACGAAGGAGGGTGAGACGCGGCTTCTCCGGACCGGAGTCCATATCGAATCGGGCTGCGGTTGGTCGCAGCAATGGCACCACAAATCGCGCCTCGGTATGGTCGCGTAGCTGCGTGAGCGATTCATCCAGCCGGGGTATGAGAACAACTCGCTCCTCACTGACCAGCTCTCGGAACACGGGCTTCAGTGCTGGCAGCATATGGAACTCGAACTTCTTGTCCAGCACCTCAGCCAGCGTGCGCAGCGGTGCACGCACCCGTGCATCCTGTAGCAATATGTACATCTCGCCCGTGTAAGCGGCACGCAACACCAGCGTCTCGAGCAGCCACATGGCTAGCAGGAAACGGGCGAAGTTGCGACGTGGCGGATTCATGTGAATGCCACCAAACAGTGTGCTCCACAGCTCCGTGCCAGGCCGTCGATTGTCCTCGCCGAGCACAAAGCGACGCAATCGCGGCACGCTCAACCACTGAAGCATTGTAATCAGCGTCAGGCCGGTCAGTATGCTGGTCAACAGGCATATCCATGTGATGTACCCAAGCGGCTTGGTCAGCCTCTCCAGCGGCGTCAGCGGACGGCCTCCAGGCACACAGAGCACAATGGGAAAGCTGGTGTACGAGATGCTCGGCAGCATATACGTGGCGCGCTCTTTGTTGTACATGTACGAGACGAAGGTAATGTTCGCCAAGCCATCAACGATCTGAAAATGTGGAATGTTAATAGTTATCGTCTATGGTTTTATCGATTTTAATTGAAACCATTTGGTATTGAGAGGCAAATCGATTTCCTATCGTGTGGGTCAGTTTTAAGTAAAAGTATTGCCACGATCGATAGTTATCGGAATCTTTCTTTATCGATTTAGGCTTCAGCTAGTGGTATAACCTCATGATATCCATCAGTCACTTTTTAGAGAGTGTAAGGCCTATCGATTTCTATTAAAATTATTGTCACACATCCTATTCAGCGTCTATCGATCGTCCTCGATATTTATCGATATCGAATATTATCGATTGCCTTCGACACCTTTGACTCACCATCTTCATAGCGCCTGTTAAGGTGCCATTAGGAGTGACAACGCCTCTATCCCCATTGGGTTCTTTCACCAATGTAACAGCAAAGTTCATGCGCTCGGCCAACAATTGGTAAATCCTGCCCTCGATGCCCAACAGACGCTGTACATCAGTCAGACCGCTGTTATCGTCGATGATGACAAATGGACGGTGCTGAAAGGTGACGGTGACCAGCTTGCAGCCATGCATGTCATCCACTTTGCTGTCAAAGAAACGAACGCTGTTCGGCAAATGAATGATCGGAGGAGCACCCAGGCTGCCTTGGAAGGTGGCATAGTGCACGGGCTCCGCTGACTGACAGCGATGCGGTCGATATGGATAGTAGTTGTACACCTGGATGGTGCCATTCTGCCGATTGGCCAGCAGCACATTCACGTTGATCACGTAGATGGCCAGGAGGCGTCGAAACATTTTGTAAATGACGCTTAGGCGTCCGGTCTCCTCGCCCGTATACACAATGCAATAGTAGCCATTGCGCTTGTAGAAGCTGCCCGGCTGCATCAGATGCCGTTCCAGTCGTAAATAGGTGGCCCAGCTATCGAGCAGAAACAGCCCCGTGTCCCTGCCCAGCACTCCACTTGGGGGCGCCTGCGGTGCGTCTTCGGCCAACGACTCGTCCGTGACAATGCCCTCGTTCTGCAGCAGAAACTTAATGCGCCCAGCAGCTGAGGCCAGGCGCAGCACAGCATCAGTGAGATCATTGTGCAGATCACGGCTCGCTTCCCGCCTGGCGAAACTCATGATTGAGAGCGGTTTGCTCGAGTCGCTGGCATAGTGGCTGTTAATCGTCCACACCACAGCGTATATTAGCGTTATGTTATGAATCGATTGCACCGACTCGCTCGACAACATGCTGAAGCGCAAATGAGCCAGCCAAGTGTGCTCAGTTAACTGTTCACGATGGCCAACGGCCATTGCCGACGCTTTTAGTCGTTGCATGCGCACCTTATCGCGGCACATTATCTGTCCAATTGTATTTAAATGGATGTGCCATCAGTTAAAAAGTCGTTGGCCAAATTGCAGTCACATGCAACAGCTGAAAAAAAACGGCATATATACTTAAACAGTTTATAAATTGTTTACAAATTGCGATTTTATACTTTTCCTTCTTTTTTTTTTCTCAAAACAGATCGTTTGCTTTGAATTGAGTGGCAATGTGACCAATAACTTATTGGCTTCTTTTCACCAAATTTCCTTGTGAGGCTGACCATAATATTGCTTCATAAAAAAATACAACTATTCCATATTTATATATATCAAAAAATATATTTCTGGCAAAATAAAATTAGTTAAATAGTTTATATTGTAAATGAAATTGATTCCGCTTTGAACTGTTCTAGTCAGTGTGACCAGCACGTGTTCGCCCTTTGTGGACTAAATTCGTTAGAGTGACCACATTTGAAAAAACCTAATTGGCAGTTTTTTGGCTCTTGTCTTTTCTTATTTCTCATTTAGTTTGATTTGCCTGGTTTTGTTTTGTCTTGCAATGACTAATTAACAAAGAAACTGCAGCGATGCAACAATTGTTCGTGTCGCAACACACTTTACAGATCGCTGACCGTATTTTATGAGCTCGTTTCCAATACAACTGTAATATTGCTGCCGTTTCGTGCTGATCTAAGCAGACGCCCGCAACACACAACAAAAGCAATAACAATAACAAAATAAATAATACTTGTTCATACACAAAATTTTATTCTTATTTTGTACTACAACAGACGACGATGGAGTTAAAAGTCCATTGCAGCGCTTAGCTCAGCATTGATGCATTTTGTTCGCTTTTTAGCTCGGTGACACACATTCACGATAAGGCAGTCTACGCTGTGAGAATTTTCTAGCCAACTCGTATGACAGATGGACCAAGGCATCAAGAAGGAATATACATAACTATGTTTTGCCAAATACATTTCATTTTGAATAGTCATTAGCATAAGATTTTCATCGTTGACACATACTTATTCCAATTTTCCTTACGTCCATTGGCACGTAGACTTTCAATAAACTCGTGTTATACATATGTATGTATATTAAATTTCGATATACAAAGCTTAGTCATCAACAGATTTTAAATTGTAAAACAAGCTTTTAGTTAATATTTAGCGAATGGTATCGGGGTTAGATTTTTCAGCGTAATTTGCGTGCTTCATGCTGTCATCTCTATGGTATATTTGATATGAGCACGTACCGGTGAGTGTTGAATAAAAAAAAAAATTAGTATGTTGGGTCACACTTTTTGCAACGGCCATAAGACGCGAGATAAAAAAGTCTCGCACAGCTTCCGGATTGACGCAAATCGTAGACAAAATAATTTCAAAATACCAGATAAGACACCAATTGGAAACTTTGTGGAGCTGTGCATTTGTTTTCAGTGCATCAGAATTTGCGCTGATTCCACGAAAAATTGCTCATCAGCAAATTGTTAAGCCAAGGTTTTTCTTCATATATACATATATACATATATATATATTTTTTTTATTCTGTCTTGTTTTTGTTTTTGGCTATATTTATTTATTGTGCTGCGCCGGCTGCTGCAAGAGTCGCAGCTGCAGTCTTTGAATACCCTGTACAAGTTTAAGTTTTAAGCTGTTTCCATGGGTTCTCAATAAACTTTAATTTTGGGTAATTCGCCAAGATCTTGTCGGCTTTTCTTCTTCTTAAAAGACATCGATTAGCTATCGATATGGCATGGGAAGTAATTTAATATCGGAATATCGTAAATTTAAATCATATAAGTATAGAGTTTTTTCGGCATGTTAATACATTAATATCTGAATTTCGAATTGATATATCACTTGTAGTTTAATATACATGAATTATGCTTTTCCTTCTTTGCTCTAGACCTATATTTATATACGTAACCTCCCCAATACCCTTCTCTACTGTCAATTTTGAGCATTTGCATTTGTTTACAGGGTATCTTAGCGTTGTTCACTTTCCATTTGAAGACTCTATTCTTGTTAGCTGTCTTTTTGTGGCACACGGAAACGAAATTGAAATGCAATGGCAAATATTTTTTGGTGTCAAAGCCGGGGGGGCGTGGCCTGTCACCTCGCGATGCGTGCAAAAAGCAGCGCAGCTCTTTAGCACGATTCGGCGACGTCGACAATTTTTGTCTGCTGCTGCTGTCGCCGCCGCCGCCGCCGCCGACGACGACCAGGTATTCTATATGGGCCAGCGTTGGAGCGTTTGGAACGTCAGTTGCCGTTCGACGCTCAAACGAAAGTGCTCTGGACTAAGTGAAAGTGCAAGTGAAAGTGCGGGCTATACACAAATAGAGAATAGGATATACGTCTTCAGGATGCGTTTGTTGTGTTTAACGCTGCTGCTGCTAGGCGGCGCATTGTGCAGCGCCCAGGATGCACAGCCGGGTGCCACCGTGGTCAGTGGCCCCGAGGCAGCTGCTGCCGTCGATAGCTTGACCCAGAGCGACGCCAAGGACGATGCGACAAATGCCACCACTGCGCCGGCTAGGCTGCAGATACCCACCCAAGATCAGGTAAAGCCAAATACCAGGCCCGAAGATGGGCCATACTTGACCTATCGATAAGTCTAGAAGAGGACTAGAGAGACTAGACAATCTTAATAGATCTAATATAGACGTCAGCAAATCATTTTTTGATACCTTATCATATAATTTCTATAGGAACAATATGAGTCTGATATTTAAAGGTTATTTTAGCTAAATCCCGTCCAGCTCAATATGCTAATCCTTTCTTCTCTTTATGTTTTCGTCCTTGTCCCGCTCTTTTATCCCTATTCCTACCATTTCCCCTCTCTGTCTTCCTCTCTCATCATTCCACCCACTTGTAGCTTCTCGCCCAGATGCCACCCGTACAGCTACCTCGCAGTGGCATTCCCTCAGTGGACGCATTCTATTTCATGTTCCCAGCCTTGAGCAGCCTTTTGCGTTGGGGCAGCCTCTTTCCGGCGCAGACTCTGCTCGGCGCCATGCCGGACAATCTGCAGGCATCGCCCTCCAAGGTGGTGCTGGTCCTAGCCGACGATGCGAATGCTCACAAGTCACGTGTAACGCGTCAGGATGCAGCCCCAGCTGCTCCTGCACCACCTGCACCACCTGCCGCGCCAGGAGCTGCTATGTTGCAGCAAATGCAGCAGATGCTTGGCCAGATGCCGCCGCCGAATCTTGCCCAGATTGTCCCGCCGAATCTTGCCCAGATGATGCCCCGACCCCCAGCCGGCTGGCTGCCGGATGGCTTCAGCCTGGGCCAAATGCCCCCACTGCCGGATAACTTCAATCTCGGCCAGATGCCGCCAATGCCCGATGCCTTCAATCTAGGCCAGATGGCGCCCGTTATGCAGAACTTTGGACTGCCCTCACTCGACGGCCTGCTCGGCCAGGCACCCGCTACGACCACGACCACACCAGCTCCACCCGCAGCCACGCCCGCGGATGAGCCGGCAGCCCCGGCGCCGGCACCCGCTGGCCCAACGCTTGGCCAGGCTCCGCCTCAGGGATTCGGAGCGTTCTTCGATGGCAGCAACAATCTGTTGGGCAGCGCATTGAGCGGCATACCCGGAGCCCCGACACCGGACTCGTTCATGGCCGGACTACGTCAGTTCTTGCCGGGCAGCAGTGGCCAGGCGTCGGACATATCGGAGGTGCGCGTGAAGCCGGACAGCCACGACAGCATCAACTATCGGGCGCCACAGCAGACGCAGGCGCAGCTGGCTCAGCTGAAGATCAAGTCAGCGCTGCAGATGGAGCAGGAGAAGCAGCAAGTGCCGTTGCTCTGGTTCCGCATGCCCAGCAAGCAGGAGACCGAGGAGGAGCAGGGCAATGCCAAGACCACGGATCGTGCTCAAATCGAGTCCAAGCTGGAGGCCTTCGAGCGCCAGGTAATCGAGGAGCTGCAGCAGCTGCAGCAGATCGAGCGGCTGGCACGCGAGATGCGCGCCCATGCCCAAGGCGAGACGGCAAGGAACGGCGCCTCCTACAAGCTGCGCTACCCCCTGAGCCGCACGCCAGTCCACAAGATCACCCGAGCCGACATTGAGCGCGCCCTACGCGACGACTATGTGCGCCGCCTGCTCAACAGGGAGATGCAGCGCCGAACCTATACCAAGCGCCAGATTATGACTGGAGAGCAGCCGCAGACCCTATCCAAGGAGGACATAGTCAAGGTAATGGCCTATGCCTACCGCATGGCCGCTGAGAATGCCGAACGCAAGGCCAAGGAGCAACAGCAGTCGCAGCAGATGCTGCAGCAGATGCAGCAACAGAGTCCCATGATGATGCGTCAATGGGCGGAGGACGAGGCTAAGGCTAAGGCTAAGGAGCAGCAGCGCCAATGGATGCAGGAGCAGAGCATGCCGCAGCAAGAAAACGCCCAAATGATGAGACAGTGGGCGGAGAGCCAGGCTAAGGGTGCCGAGATGATGCGACAGTGGACGGAGGAGCAGGCCAAGGCACAGCAGGCTCAGCAGGCCCAGCAGCAGCAGCAGCAGATGCGTCAGTGGAGCGAGGATCAAGCAAAGGCGCAGCAGGCGAAGCAGCAGGAGATGCGTCAATGGAGCGAGGATCAAGCAAAGGCGCAGGAGGCACAGCAGCAGATGCGTCAGTGGAGCGAGGATCAAGCAAAGGCGCAGGAGGCTAAGCAGCAGGAGGCACAGCAGCAGATGCGTCAATGGGCGGACGATCAGGCTAAAGCCCAAAACATACAGCAGCAGCAGGGTCCTATGGTCATGCAGCAACAGAATACGCCAATGATGCGTCAGTTTATGGTGGCGCAGGGAGCACCTCAGCAATTCCAAATACCCATGACGATGCCGCCGCAGGGACACATGATGATGCGACAGTGGACAGAGGCCCAGACCCAGGAGCAGCAGCAGCGCCAGTGGATGGAACAGCAGGCAAAGGCGCAGCAGGATATGCAGCAGCGTGCGTGGTCGGAGGATCAGGCTAAGCCGCAGAGGGAACAGGACTCGGCGCTCCAGGCACCCATGATTGCGCAGCAACAGATGATGCGGCAATCCGCCGAGGATCAGGCCAAGGCACAGCAGCAGCAGCAGCAGCAGCAGCAGGAGCAACAGCGTCAATGGGCCGAGGGTCAAGCCAAGGCACAGCAGGATATGCAGCAGCGTCAGTGGACCGAGGAACAGGTGAAGGCACAGGAGAAGCAAGCCTCCGAGAAGAGCATGAATCAGGCAGCCGAGCGTCAGTGGGCGGCTGAGAAGATGCTGGCTATGCAGCAGCAGCAACAGCAGCAGCAGCAGCAGATGGATCAGCAGCAAATGGAACAACAACAGCCGCAAATGGATGCCGATGGAATGCTGGGAGAGGCGAAACCGCAAATGCCCGAAAACGCTGGCCAGGCACGACACAAAGGTAATCTCTTTGGCGTATTCCGCAGTACCGATCTTAACCTCTCGCCACAAACAGTGGATATACTTGGCCTGGGTGGGGATCACCGCAAGAAATCCAAGTCCAAGTCGGCGCCCACCATCATCAACTACTACCACAATACGCCGCCAGCTAGCTACGCGCCGGCCTACGGTCCAAGCTACGGACATGTGCATAGACCCAGCTACGGCACCAGCTACGGCGGTGGCGGCTACGGCGGAGGCGGCTATGGCGGTGGCGGTTACGGCGGTGGCGGCTACGGCTCCAATGCATATGGTGGGTATCGGGCGGCTGTTGGTAACGACGAGATCGACTCCATGCTGCGCCAGCATAACACCATGATGGTAAGTCTAACCCAAGACAAGGCAATTGCTAGAAGGGACTATCGGAAAACTGCGGCCAATACAAAAAGGAAAAGCTAGGACAGTAGCCATTTGGGAGAAGCTCCTTAGCTTCATAGTCCTTAGATTTGATAGCTTTAACCTATGGGCTGGAAGAGTTTCGCATTGGATATTTCGAACTCGTTAGGAAATTTCGCAGCTACGTTTCGAAATTCAACTCAGGAATTTCATTGAGAGAAGTTCCAGTGCCCAGGCAAACCTTAAAATCCTCTAGGTCATGTGTATAGCTAGGGGAATTCCGGAGTCAAATCCCGAAGTGCCGTTGCCTTAACTATAAATAGACCGAGCTCAATTAGTTTTAAGCTAAGCCACGCACACTCACACACATACGCACAGCACACGCCCACATACATTAACACACACATACACACACACACACACACACACCGACACCCATGTAGTTGGCTTCATATCATTCACATTTCTCCATCTTCTTCCACGCCCGCTGTTCCTCATTGTCATTAACAGGCGACGCATTTCAGGCAATAAAACCCAACGAGCAGAAGGAGCGGCAGGATGACCAGATGACCACCACCACTATCACCACCACGAACAACAATAACAACAACAACAACAACAACTACACCAGCTCGGGCACGCCCCCATCCCTGCCGAACGGCGATCATCGCATAGAGAAAAGGTTAGCAAATAGTTTAAGCAATTCCTCGCCAGCTTTGCCTGCCGGCGGCTGCGGCTGCGGCAGCGCTCACTGCGCCTGCGGCAGCAGCTGTCGTTGCGCCAGCCGAGCCAATCCCGGCGGCTGCTCCTGTGCCAGAGCTCAGCGCAGCAGAAGCCGGCGTAACGCCGAATATGGCACGCTGGAGACCATCGATGAGAGTTCGCTGAATGCTCTGCGCAAGGAGTACAAGCTGGGCCTGAAGGAGATCACACTGAGTCCGGATGAGGATCCGGCGGAGGCGCTGATGCGCTACAATGCGGCCTCAGTGCGCGAGGCGCTGGAGCGTGCCAGCCAGGAGCCGCTGGAGATAAGCGGCGATCAGTTGGCCGCTGGTGAGACGGTCGCCAATCCGCCGGAGGAATATGTCACGCCGACAACGACAGTTGCCACGCCCACAGGCCAAAGTGTGACTGTGACTGAGAGGGAGCAGATGGATGCGGCGAGCAACGAGCGCTCCCAGATGCGCGCAGAGCTGGCGGCGGCACGAATCGAATTCAAGAAGCTCTACGGCCTGATCGAAAGTCTCAAGGAGCAGCTGACCAAAGCGGAGCAGCGGCTACGGGATTGCCGGCAAGTGGAGGCAACCAGCACGAGCAGCAGCACCAGCAGCACTACCAGCACCACAACCACCACCACCAGCACCACCACCACAGAGAAGCCACCGAGTGCGGAGCACTGGGAACGTCTGCTGGCCAGCAAAGGCTACGATACCAACTATTTGTCCAAGACGCACGAGCAGCAATATGCCCAGGGCGATCAGCTGGATCTGTCCAAGCCCGACAGCAATGGCTCCGGCGACTACAGCTACCAAGAGCTGCAGCCCTACGATCCGGATAACAAAGCGAAGCGTGCCACTAGCTCCAGCAGCACCACGGAGCCTTCGGCTGGGGCGCTGCATCAGGCGCAGCTGTTGAATGCGGCGCTGCATGCCAATGCCATCAAGGACACCGAAACGGAGGCGGGCTCAAGTGAAGTGACTGACACGACCACGCCCCATCCGTATGCGCTGCGCGGTAAATTTGTGCGCAGGCGCAGCACACGACTGGGATTGCGTACGACGCGCCAAGCGAAGGTAACGAAGGCCAGCGGCAAGGCGACCAAGGAGCTATCGCTGTTGCGCGAGCGCAGTACGAAGCTCGATCAGCTGATCGATGTGCTAAACGAACTCCTTCGTTTGCAGCTCCAGCGTGAAAAGGCGTTTGCCCAGATGGCCGGCAGCAATCGAGTCCCCAACAGCATCCCCATCAATCCAGCCAGCACCACCCGTCGTCCCAACAAATACTCAAAGCGTTTGCGCCGCAGACGCAAGCAGCGCCCAGCCAGCAGCAGCAGCTCCATCTCATCATCATCATCCTCTAATTGAGCACAATACAAATGTGTATCAATAACATGACCATTAACATTAACGTTAACTTTAACATTAACATTAACATTAACATAACCATTCACTAATTTAGCTTAATTTCATTTCGTTCACTTTCATTTGCATCAAACAGTCCATCAACAGCATCCACATCAACATCAACATCCACATCAGCATCAGCATCCACATCAGCATCAGCATCCACATCGAATGTTAACGAAACTGTTGGCTCCACAATTGGCTACAAAGAGAGCCTGCTCCGTCCGTATATGGGTCTGCTGCCCGTGGCCCAGCCGAACGATCCCTGGAACCAGAAGCCGTACGATCCACACTATCCTCTGTACAGCGGCGGCGGCAGCTATGAGGCGTATCTGAGACCACGACGAGATACGCACATCATGGCGCGCACGCAGCAGCTGCTCACGCCCGGCATGCTGGAGCGCCTCCTGCGCATTAAAGCGGAGTTTCAGCGTCGGTTTCCCCATCTCTATCAGGGCATGCTCAATCATCATACGAATCAGACGCGTGTGGTTGTCAAGCCGCCGCTTTTGGTGCGCCTGTCCAGCAGCAGAAGCAAGGGAAAGGATGAGCCTGTCTATGAGCTTGGCGCCGCCGAGCGTGGCCTCTTTGACGAGACGGAGGAGGAACGGGAGTCGGAGGAGCAGGAGCTGGACAATGCAATGCGAACGACCACAGAGAAGAACAAGAAAAACCGACGCATCGCCAAGAAGGACGATCTTGATGACGAGGTGGACTACTTTCATTTCGAGGATGACGATGACGATGTCGCTAACGATAACGATAACGATAACGATGATGATAACGATACTGATATTATTGATGATTAGCTAAAAGTTATTTGAATTATGTATGTACACCCAATTAAAAGAAGCACTTTACAAAAATGTAGAAAATGAAAAACTTTGAGTTTTAATTATCGATAGTTGTTACGAGAGCACCGTTAATCATTCTATACATCGACAAGCACACAGAGACAGTCAGCGAGCGAGAGAGAGAGAGAGACAGCAGCAGCAGGCGCTTGCTCAGCAGTTAGCTTTGGCTTTTCCTCAGCAGGCAATTGCCTCGGCTGACTCATGGGGAATCCGTTTAATGCTTATTTAATAAACATGTGTCAGCGCAACAGCCCATACATACATACAAATCTATGTATGTGTGCGTGTGTGTATATTTACCAAGCCCTTGAGGCGTATGTATTTTCATCTGATTGGCTCAATTACTCAATTACTGAGTTGAATTCGATTTAATGCTTTAATGGACTTTCTTCGAATATATTGCAATGCTTGTGGCCTTATGTATTCTGCATTTATAAGCTCTATTTAGAATTGCTAATTATGTTTTCTTATTTTGATCACTTAGTTCTCTCTGTTCAAATCGTTTAAATTTCCCTAATTTTGTTTGGTATTTTTTTGAATGGCTCAGGTTTCACTTTTGTTACCGTTTATTAAATTTCCATGATGATGATGTATCTGATAATGACTCTTCAAGTATTTTTTAATTATTTGTATTTATAATTCATCTCAGTTTATTGTTCATTTAGTTTTCATCTGCCAATTATTGTTTATTCAGCATATTCATCGCTCTCCTCTTTTGGTATTTTTTAGTGTTTGACACGATAGTGCGTGGATCGTCATTTCGATAACCACTAATCGATTGCAATTAAATGAAGCAATTTTTTAACGGTTCGCCTTATTGAGTAATTGTGACAATCAGATAAATGCTAATCATGAGGCAAAGGGTAGCATTTCGAATTATCAAACGTCCAAGTGCTTATTAGCTGTCCATTAAATATATTTCCCTGGAGTCGCCGATTCAAGAACAAGAACATGAGCTGGAACAAAAACAAGGCAAAGCCATTTGATGTCAGTTGCAGCTCACAAGCCGAGAAATGCGGCTTACTGTTTGTCCTCTGCTCAGTTTGGCGCCGCTGCTGCTGCTGCTGCTGCCGCCGCAATGTCACGCGTCGCTGGTGATGGAGACAACCTCAAGGCTGGACTCGCTGTCGCTGGCACTGGCCCAGGTGCTGCAGCAGTCGGAGATGTCGCACAGCCAGACGCTTTACGTTCACTTGAAGTACAGCTCGTTGACGGCGCGGTCGCCGCTGCTGGAGCTGCTGGGTGGCGTGTTGATGGCATTGCCAGCCGCAGAGCCGCAACCGCGCTGCCTGTACCAGCAGAGGGTCCTTGCGTACAGGCCGTATAGGCATGCTGTGCTCTTGCTGGTGGAGGATCTGCGTGCACTGGAGCGACTCTACGAACAGCTGGGCGCAACCAGCGATATGTCCTATACGCTCATCTATATGCTGGATCCGCAGCCGGAGCTGGTCATGAAGCTGCTGTGGAGCCGCAGCGTGCTGAAAGCTGGCCTGCTGATGTTCGACGGACAGGATCTGCTGCTGCTCAGCTATTTTCCGTACAGTGCGAATCACGGCTGCCAGCGTGTCCGTGCCAGTATTGTGAATCGATTTGATGGCAACCTGGGTACCTGGCAGCTCGACGATTATTTCCCAGCCAAGCTGGACAACTTCTATGGCTGCACTTTGACCTGTGCCACCTGGCCGGACATGCCGTACTTGGTGAGACGCGATGATGGCACCTTCCTGGGCATCGAGGGCGAGCTGCTGCAGTTCATGGCCGATAATTTGAACTTTACCGTCGGCCTCTACTGGCTGAACGAGTCGCAAGTGCGCGAGACTTTCGAAGAGTCCGGCGGGGTGTTTGAGAAGGTGCGTATACGTGATATATCTTGGGTATTACGGTTGAACCATTGAAGAGAAACCAGTGCTGTACTGAACTAACATATGGGTATTTTATTCGGTATTTTTATTTATGATTACAATATTTTGGTATATACTTTAGTATTATTTTAGTAATTTTACTTTGTTTACAGATCTTTAGTAAAGCGGAGTACGCTCTGGGCGGCTTCCACTATAAGCCCAACGAGCGGGATGAGGTGCCCTATTCGCAGTCCAGGTACTACTTCATGAGCCACATTATGCTGGTGACCAATCTGCCCAGTGCCTACTCGGCCTATGAGAAACTGGCTTTTCCTTTTCATCCCGCTCTGTGGCGGGCCATTGCGTTGGTCCTAGCGTTGGGCTTTTTCGTCGTTTGGCTATTGAAGCGATTTGCGAAGAAGATGCCGCAGGTAAAATATGACTACAATTCATATTTGTATAGATATGTTAATGTCTACACAAATATTGAGGTTAAGTTCACAATTTTTTGAGGTTATGGTAGTGATTGTTGAGTTGAGGTTAGATTTATTTAAGAAAAGCTTATTTACAATCCTGATTTCTTTACAATTCTACCACAGCATCCGTATTACCTGCTGATGGTGCTGACCATAGGCGGAAATCTGTTGTCTCGGCAACTGCCGCAGCGCATTTCGCTGCGCCTGCTGCTGGTCACGTGGCTGCTGTGCACCCTGGTCATACGCAGCGCCTACCAGTCGGGCATGTACCAGATGCTGCGCCAGGACAGGCAGCGCAATCCGCCGCAGACCATAGCCGAGGTGCTGGCCCAGAGGTATACGGTTCAGCTGGCGCCTGGCAATGCGCAACGCTGGATGGAAAGCCTGCCGGAGCTGAAGGATCGGGAACCGCCGCAGGAGCTGGAGACCAGCGAGCTGCAGTCCTTTGCCGGCTTGGCCGCGCTCAGCGGCAGCGATGCGCGTGTGGCGATCATAACGCCATACGAATACTTTGGCTACTTTCGCAAGGTGCACGCGATGAGTCGCCGGCTGCATCTGGTCAGGGAGCGCATCTTCACCCAGCAGCTGGCGTTCAATGTGCGCCGGCACTCGCATCTGGTTGGCGTGCTCAACGAGCAGATTATGCAGGCGCATTCGCATGGCTTCCTCGAGCACTGGACCCGGCAATATGTTAGCGCTGTGGATGAATCCGAGCAGAGCATCGCCCGGATCCCGGCGGTGCCCTATGAGACGCTCAATGGCCATCAGCCGGAGGGCGAAATCGAGCAGCGCGAGGATGAGGCGGTGCAGGCCAAACTATTGGTATTATCCTTCAAGGAGCTGGCCGCCCTCTTCTGGCTAACGCTGTGGGCCCTACTCGGCTCTGTGCTCGTCTTTGGCCTCGAACTGTTGCTGCATAAATAAGCTCGAAATTTATTTTGTGCTAAAACGTTTTAATTAAATTACTTCATAATCCAGCAGTGTACAGGCCAAAGAAACGACTCTGGGATACCCTGGACTCTGTTTTATATTCATCAGGAATAAGACAACAAGGAAATGATATATATATTTAAAGGATATACCCTACATACCGGATGGTATATCCCAGCTTGGCCGACTTATGTGAAAAGAAAGCATACTTAAAGAATCGATATTTATCGATATTCCTGCCATCGGCATTATGCAGTCGCCAAGGCTTCCTCCTGCCGCATTACGCATCTGGCTATCATTTGCCCAATTGGTACAGGGTATAAAAACAAAGCTCTTCCAGCATCGCTCGCTGATAGTTCGCAGCGTTTGCTGCTCGTATCGTAAAAACGCAAAACGTTTTATCTAAAAGCGATAAATTTGCAAAAGAGCGAAAAAAGAATACGGAAAACTTACAAACGCGCCACCAAAATCTCAATCCACAAAAAGCGCTTGCACACACAGACACTTACACAGACACACATAGCCCACCCACATGGACATCAATTTTCTCGCCCAATGTGTGTGTGTGTGTGTGTGTGGGATGTGGATGGGTGTGGGTGTGTGCCGAAAAACGTTGGTAAATGCCGTTAGTGATGCTCACAGTCTAACACCCTTTCGCAGCTTCAGCTCAACTGATTCTGAAGTATTGTAAATGAAAGCGATTGACTGAATGATTGATTGCTTGACCTAGAGATTCTGTCTCTAAATACAGCCTAAAATTATAAGAGCTATGCGATATATGCGTTAGGAAGGGCTTGATTGACTTACTTCTCGATCAATGGACTGATTGATGCGTAAGTTTGTAAATTTAAAATAAGAGCGATGAAGGAATGTTTGATTGATTGACTGATTGATTAGCAAACTGTTTGATTGCTAGCCTCGTATTGACTATTATTATTATCTCATTATTATGTAAGAGCTAAAAGGACTAACAGATTGATTGATTGAAACGATTGATGATGATTGATGAGTGCTATACCACGTCTAGCTATGAAAATGTTCTATTGGTTTTGCTAGAAACTAAGAATTAGCTGATTGACAGACTTGATTTAGTCTACTGCTATCCAAAATTCAGCCTATAATTTTGATAATCGCCTCTATATGCCTTATAGTAGGATGATGTAGATTGATTGACTGCTTGATTGACTTGAGATGTTCTCTGTACTGCTTAGTTATTTAGAGTTGGTAAAGCCTAAATCTTGTCTTATGGAAAAAAATGAGCATGAAAGTTGAGTTGATTGATTGACTAGAAAGTTGGATGATTGATGCTCGACGTATTGCTTCAATTTATTATTGTGGATTTTCGTTGACAGATTGAGCGTCTATAGCTATGAATATAAATATAATTTGACTTTCAAGCGCATATTGTATTGCCTTGGAATAGGACTCGGACGGAGCCCAGCTCTATGTAGTGTCCCGAAAAAATAAAACACAGCCAAAATTGTCCCTCCCAAGGCGCCAGAATCGAGCTTTGAGTGGAGCTGCTGCTACTGCTGCTTTGCTTATCGCCTCGCACATTTGCGCTTTTCCCGAACATTTTTTGCGCCACAGAATGTGCTGTAATGGGGCATGGGGGCTACCCTGTTGCCCCCAGCCGTCGACTCTGCCACCCATCAGCTTCCACCCCTCAGCCATGGCATAGAGCATATCCACTCCCGATGCCAAGTAGTCAACGACATCGACGTCGTCATCGTAGCTGAAAATTCAAGTAAATGTATTGAACTTAAGCTCATTGCCTTTGCCTGCATTGTCGTCGTATGCCCTCGCACCCTCTCTCTCTCGCTTAGAAACCCGTCCCTAACCCATCTTCTCTTTAATATTGAGGAAAACTTTGTGCAATTCCTTTTATAAAATGTTTTTCTTTTTCTTCAGCCATTTCTCTGGGTCGACATCATGTACAGCGAGCGAGTAAAGAGTGGGTGCGAAGAGAGTGAGAGACAGAGACAGAGAGAGAGAGAGAGAGACAATGAGAGAGAGAGAGAGAGAGAGAGAGAGACAGAGAGAGAGAGAGAGAGAGAGACTGAGGAGGAGGATGAGCGAGAGAAGAAAGCGCGTGAGGGATCGATTAATGGAGATCAAGGGAGAACCATGAGTAGAAAGTTTAAAAGCCTGAAGAAGCGAGAGTAACAGTACAGAGAATAACAGTACAGTGAATAACAATACTACGATTAACAGTAGAGCGAGTAAGAGTTTCTCAGAAGCCTTTCATACAAGCAGCTGCGAGTGAATGATGCTTGGATCTGGGGCCCGCCCAGTGCTCGTTGATGTGGCTCAACTTTTATGGGCACAGCCAGAGGCAGAGCTGAGATGCGACTCGTCTGGACTGCTTACTCGCGGCGATTGGTAATACTTTGGCTCGCTTGTTTTTTTTTCGTATTTTTTGCCAATGAATTTTTATGGCGCGACTTTAACGTTTAGGCGAAAGGCAGAGGGGAAGAGAGAGAGAGAGACGAGTCAAGGCAAACAAAACAAATATATTCATGACAAGATTATGTGGCAAGCCGACAGCGAGTGCACTTAAAAATTAGAGTTAGTTCGAGAGAAGGAGATGTACATATACATAGAGAGATAGAGTGAGAAAGGGAGGGAGTGGGATAGGAAGAGCGACGCTATGGTAACCATTTTATCAGCTGTTGCTGCTGCTTGGGCCACACAAAACGGGCAATTTCCGGCCGCGGAATTGCAGCTAATTAGCTAATCAACACAATTATGAGGCAGACATGAACCAGCACCAGCAGCAGCACCAGCAACAGGACAACGCGCATCAGGAAGAGGAACCGCTACAGCTACAACAGCAACAGCAACAGCAACAGCAACGTGAAAGCCGAAGCTAAAAGCCAAATGCAGCGGAAGTTAAGCAGACACAGAGAGACCGCAGACTTCAGCCAAACAAGCTTCATCCTTCACATCCGCCGGGCCACAAATGTTACCCGACGGGGCCCGACGGGGCTGCTGCAGCTGCAACTTAAGCAACGCGGCGTATGGCTGCCAGATGAGAGAGAGAGAGAGAGAGAGAGAGAGAGAGAGAGAGAGAGAGAGAGAGAG
>NW_022046364.1:0-31008 GCF_001654015.2 Drosophila navojoa | reverse complement strand
GTGTGTGTGTGTGTGTGCGTGTGTTTGTTTGTATGCGTGTGTGTGTGTGCGTGTGTATGTGCGAATTTTTATTGAAATATCAGTTGCTCGAAGGGTTCAGGGGATCTCGTAGTCGAGCAGTCTCGACTAGAGCTTTCTTACTTGTTTTTATTAAAACTTCATATTTTCCTATATATATGTATACATATTCTACCATCATTTATTTGTAGAGTATGAAAAGTTGTATTTTTTTTTCTAAAAATTTCTTGATTACTTCCATGTACCTCCCATAGTATGTATACCAAACCCAATTATGGCCAACAACATTGTTGGCATGGCTAGAAAGCTCTCCGGCTTTGGCTTGAAGGGTATTTGGACTTCGTTTGCTCTGCATTTCCGGCTCGTCTTCCGTCGTATATTATATCTATTTAATATAACTGCTTTGGGCATTTTGTCCAAAAACTTTTTGCTTGGCGCTCAATTAACGCTTAGTTTTATGGCCAAGAAATGTTGCTCAAAACGACGACGACGACGACGACGATGGCGTCTATCTGACAACAGTTTTGGGCATAACTTTCCGTCCGACTCTGAACAATTAGGCAACAGCAGCGGGCCACGCCCAACGCCTCAACTTCCGGCTGGCGCTCAATAGGGCGCTCTCGCTCGGTTACCTACGCAAAATAGCTTCATTTCGTCTCGGGACAACAGGCAAAGCAGCAGCAACAGCAAATCTCAGTTGCTTGTCTGTTTGTTAGTTTTACTTGTTTGTCTTATTTATTTATTTTTTTTGTACAGCTTATTTGTGAATATATGTATGTGAGTGAGAGAGGGCGCTTGAGAATGAGTGGGTGTGGCAGCGGCAGCAGTCCGCAATGTCTGCTTTCAGCTTCCCCTAGTTTGTTGCCTTGTTCTCATTTCTATTTTTTTATTCCTTCAAAGAACTGCCTCCGTCCAAGTCGTGCAAAACTTTTCCACTTTACAGTGTTATAGTCAAGCGCCCAGCTTGCTCCCACTGCTTCTGTCTTCCGCTTCCCTCCCACTTCTCTTCCAGCTTCGACTTCTATTTTTCATTCTCAGCCTAATCTTGGGACCGTGCTACCCTGCCGCCCACTGTATACATATATATATATATATATATATATATGGTGAAAATCTATTTTCGAATGTCTGTCAGTCCAGTGTTAGCTTTGTTCTCTAACTGCCTTCGCCAATCGCCCAAAAACGCTCGCCGCCCACCTTCCCTTTCGCTCCTCCCCATTCAATCATCCTCAGCCCTCTGCGCATTACAAAAAGTATTTTTCATTACATTCGCCAGCAACGCACAGACGCACAGACGAACGACCCAACCAACCGTCCGTTCGTCCGTCCGCCTGCCTGTCCGCCGATGCCTCCCCCAATGCCGTTCGGCCCATTCTTCATTATCCGTAGTCGTCATGCGAACCGCTTCCATCTCCAGCTTTTGGCTCTCCGCCGCTGACCAAAGTCGACTTAATTTATAATTACGATAATTTGCGCGTTACGTTTTCTTTTGTTGCTCGACAGATCTAGTGACCACGCCCACCAGCCCAGCCCAGCCCCCTTGGCAAAAGTTTTGCTGGTTAGTTGGCTGCTCCTGCTCGCCGCCAGGGGGCGCTGATTGGTCACCGTCCGCACTGCTTCTGCTTCTCCTTTTGCTGCTGCTCCAGCTCTGCTGATGACAGCAGTCGCGATTTTGCTTGCCCACGGCGCCGTTCCTTCGTGCTATCTACTGTCCTTCCCCTCCTCCTCCTCCTCCTGCTGCTGCTCTGCCTCCAGCGGCTGCCCACCAGCTTCTTCTATTTTTACTTTTCTTGTTTTTTTTTTTTTTTCTGTGTCTCTGGTGCTTCCTTTTGGCGTTGTCCTTGCGGCTTATCAATAATGTTGATTTCACTCTGTGTCGCATAATTGAATTCTGAAGTTGTTAAGTCAGAGCGCAACCAAATTTACGCGCAGCGCATTCCCTAAACATCCTGACCCCCGCACTCGACCCACCCCCATTCCCCCGCAGCGCTGTCCCCGCCCCGATTTCCACTCTGGGGCCGTGTCGCTGATTGAAAATTTGCCAATTAGAAATAATGAAGCGTGTGACATTAAATGCAAGACAAGCAGCAAATCGTTCGAAGGCCTCTCCCGAGGCACTGGCCGGGGCGTGCCATGGAGGCGTGCTGGCGTGCTGGCGTGCTGGATGGGAGCTGGCGCCACTACTTATACGTAATATATGTACATAGAGTTTTCACTTGGCCCGCCTGTCGCAGCGATAACAAATTTTGCTTAGACGGAAGTGGAAGCTCTTAAAATCTCATTGCCGCCTAACCAGCAGTAGCTATACGGCCTCCCTCTCGTGCTCCTCCTGCTGCGTGCTGCTGCCTCTGTTCGCCGGCAGTCGTTAGGCACGGATATCGAAAATTTTCATGTCTTCCTTTAGTTTGTCTTAGTCCTGGCTCCTTGTTCAATGCAGCAGCAGCAGCAGCAGCAGCAGCAACCATCATTAGGCTCCTTGCCACCCAATGCACACCCATCATTCAGCTACCCATTCCGCTGGGCTGTCGGAAATTTATAGTCCTGAGACGGTGGCCATCAGGGTCGTAGGTAAATGCGCATTAGCTGTGCTACGATACGCAGCAGCATCCAATCAACGCCTCACTCCCGCTCAGCGACTGCCTCCGGCCCACCTACTCGCCCCAATTGCACGTGATGCATTTTTTTTCACTCTCAACTTTGTTTGTTGCCTTGTGCCTCGTGCTCAGACTGCATTTCAGCGCCGTAAGCAGCTGGGCGTGCACACACTACTAGCTCAGCTGCTTCACCTGCTCAGCGGCTCACCTGCTCACTCCCACCCATATATATATATACATACATATATATGTATATATTTCCTTTAAGTAGCTCATTATATTTTACTTTTTTTTTTTTTGCTCGACGTTTGCTGTCGGCGTACATAAACCTCTTGCAGCTGGCTAAGCAGCCGTGCTTCCACTAAAGAAAAAGCTTGTTTTAAATTGGAATTAAGCTAAATGAAGTCTTTAAACAGATATTGACAAAGTGGACCCAAGACTTTGCAATATCTAGTAACAAATTGCGAGCACCTTAAAGTAATTATCGGTAAACCAAAATAATATGAGTAAAACTTCGCACCTTTTCCGAGAGAGAAATGAGACAAAAGATAGACAGAGAGAGAGAAAGAAAGAGAGGGAGAGACAGAGAGAGAGACAGACATAGAGAAAGAGAGATAGAGAAAGAAAGAGAGATAGAGAGAGCGACAGTGGGAGAGAGATAGAGAGAGAGAGAGAGAGATACAGAGCATTTTATTTATATAATTCCTTTGCCCAGACCGCATTATGCGTGCAGGAAAGGGCAGGATTAAAGTAAATAAGGTAAGTCAGTTTAGCCATATGCGGCATTTCTTCCGTCCGTATGGTATTCCGATTTCTTAAAGTACAAGGGCAAGAGCTTGAGCACGTAGCACAGGTTTGCTATTTCCCAATTATCGATAAAAATCAACATTCCTATGTGAACAGGATACACATTGAGGTGTTTGTATTAATTCCCGGGTGTCTTGGAGTCGGACAATCCCTTCCATAAAACTCTTGTTTATGGCTTTGTGTTATGTTCGGGGTATTATTAAGTCAAGCACTCCCTACCATATATCTGCTGCTGCTTGCTCTGCGCTGATTTCCGGATATCTTTGAGTCGGGCACTACCTTCCATAGCAATATTGTTTATGTTGTGGGTTGAGCTCACGGCATTATAATGTCGGGTACTCCGAACCAGATCCCGGTTGCTTTTTGCTTCAGGGTATCTTTGAGTCGTGTATTCCCTTCCATCGTTTATTTACTGCTTTATGCTGAGTCCAGGGTATCAATAAGTCCAGCACTCCCTATCATATTCCTGTTGATTCTTGCTCTTCGCTGATTTCAGGGTATTATTAAGTCGAGCACTGCTTACTGTTGCTTGTTATACCCTACAGTGTATCGAAACATCAAGATTCTGATGGCCAAAGGACAGCAACAGTTCCAACTCACGCTTATACAGAACGTCCGCCCCCACTGTCCCTATTCGTTCTGTCTTTGGGCAGTCGTCGTCATCAGTCAATTGGAACCGCTCAAATTGATGAGCAGAGCGAGATAATGGATTTATTTTGATCTTTAAATAGTGCCTGGGCTGTGTACTCGGTCATTGCTCATGCAGCGCATACAGCCTTTCATCTCAGTCTTCGTGTCGCCGCCCTCACCTTGGCACCGCACGCTCTCTGGCCAGACCGCAGCGAATGGCAGACTCCTTGTTGCCTTTGGGGGGCGGCGATGTGGGGGCTGGAATTAAATTAGTAGCAACTTGTCTTCTTGCCATTCAGCAGCGGTAGAGGCGGAGGTAGAGGCTGAGGCAGTCGAATATCTAACCCAAACCAATTTCAACAACTCTTGTGTGTATTTACTGGGTATACACGACATTCATTTGGAGGCGTTGAGACGGGGCGTGTCTAAAGCATCGCTTGCGTTAAGCACATAATTACAATTCTGCTTTATATTTACGTGTATTTATATTACCTTTTCCTCCACAACAGCCATGACGCGCCATTGGTGCGAAAACTTCGACGAAATTATCAAAGTCGAACTTTTGTTACTCTATGGGAAGTTCAAGTTGTTGTTGTTTTTTTTCCGGGCTATACTTACAGGTTTTAGCTAACACCATCATTTTTTTCTATGATCTATTATTAATGTGAATGCGTGCCTGGACTAAGCCAGTTGCTGGCATACATATGCACTTAGACAAGTTCTGTTTGCCCGCATTTTTCCGACAGGTCTCTCTGTGGGCGCACTTCATTCACTTCTAGCTTTGACTGTGTGTCGCAAGCTTGTTGACTGCGCAGTGCTACCTCTGATAAAAGTTTAACGGCATTCAAGTCAACACACACATACACATAACCATTCACACAGAGATAGAGAGAGAGAGAGAGACAGCGAGAACGAGAGAGATACTAACTGGGCTCGTCGTCGTCGACATATTTCACGTTGATGTATGGTTTAATTACATTTGCGTGGGAATGAGAATGGGAACGGGAATGGAAATGGGCATGGGCATGGGCATGGGCTTCGGTTTGGGCATGATAATGTGGTGGCTAGGGCAGAGTGACGGGTTAGCGTATATCAAGTCAAGAACGTAGCACCTAACCCCAATTTCGACTGCGTTTATAATACCCAGCGCAACAAAGGGGCGTCGTCGTCAGAGATGGCGCGGGGGAGAGCTGTTGAGATGTCTCTCAGCGCTTTTGTTCAGCTGTCGTCGTTGCCATTACCGAGCGATGTCTCAACAGAAGCACCAGCAGCAGTAGCAGCATCAGCAGTACAACAACAACAACAACAACTGACATCAAGATAGGCGACTGCCTCAAGCTTATAATTATCAAGCGGGTAAGCCGAGACTCCCGCTCCACATCCTGCAAGCCCGCACTTTGTCCAGGCAGCTGCTTCGTTTATGACTTTTAACACGTCTGCCGAGCAAAGTTTGCCCCTAGAAGCTTTTTAGCACGATATATTTTACTCTCAGCGGCCTATCTCTCTCTGCTCTCTCTCTCTCTCTCTCTGTCTCTCTCGTATCAGCGACAGTTGTGGGTTAAGTGGGCATATTCGTTTTGTGCGCCCCTAATTGATGTTAAGCATATATGGCTTATATGCACTACTTGCGCCAAGTCTCTGTTGGCCAAGTGACATCACATCCGATATGCCCAATTCCATGTAAGCAGCTGGCAAAGATTGCGGTAGGCGTGCGGTATTTTTCATTACCAACCAAACGATAATTTCAATTGCTACACGCACCGTACCGCATCGAGCTCGACAGCTTTGAAGCTCTCTCTATTTCTTTCTCTCTCTCTCTCTCTATCTCTGGCGCTGTCAGCAGCTCGAGAACTTTGGCCAAAAACTTTAGCTCATTAAAACGATGCCGGCAGGAGCCGCCTGGCAATTGGTTTGGATTGCAAAGAAGCCGCTGATAAAGATTCTATAAAGCCTGCCATAATAAGCGCAGCGCACACCTGAGACATTACCAACAAGGTGTTAATTTTCGTTAAAAACTCTTTCGCCTGCCGGCGTCAGTCCCCATGGAAAAGTTGAAACTTTCTACGGCTGGCAAAAAAGGTAAATGCCAGCTCTCACATGGTATTCCATGCATTTCCTTAACAACAGCAAAGGGCATTCAAATGGCGCCCACAGTCATATATGTATTTATAGCATTTCCGACCAATATTTCTCAGCCATTGTTGGCCGTAAACTAGGGCCATTGACCGTTGTGCGTTGTCCGTTGGCCGTTGCCTGTTGACCCTTTGGCAAACTGTGCAAATTTGGGCTCATAATAGCCGGTGCTAAGTTTCATCATTATAAATAATATCGAGAGCCATCCAAATTGTGTGGGGGCACAGCAGCCTGACAGCTGGCTCTGGCAGTCAGCTGACATGAGCTTTGACGTTAACGTGCATATAGATCCACACATTAGACAGCTTTTCTAGCTGAATAGAGCTTAAATAAGACAGATTTGACATTTGGAATACATAATGGCATATATGTATAAATCGAATGTATAAATGTAGCATATACTATATATTACGTACATATATGCTCTCTGGTGCATAGCCACATATAGTATATAGATATTTCGTATGGACTAGATATGAGCGTGTAATGTCTTTTCGGCAATAATTATATGGTATTTGGATTATATTATTTTGTTATAAATTATGGGAGGTTAAAGGACACACTGTATATGAGTAAAGTAACACAGTAAATATTTATATCTATACATTTAGTATTCCTAAACTTTAGAGGTATTTGAAAGCATATATGGGCGCTGAAAAATATTGCAATAAGCAATGAAACGAGCAATATCCAATATTTTGCTCTGATGTAAATCTATTCATAAGCAATGATCAGCTGGTTAACTGCGGATCTCTAGATATGTATTACTGCTGATCTCTAAAAGTTACTCATATATACTACGTAAACCTGCCTCACAGACCTTTTAGCTCGAGCATTCTTAAGCAGGTTTAAGGTTAGATTCAACAAGATTCGCATTCAACATTGAATGATCTTTGCATTTGATATATTTATTAATTTTCGGGTTTATCAGTCATATGGAATATACATGTTTTGTTATAAGTTGAAAGTTTTTTTTTTTTTAACTGTGAAATGATATTATGCAGTTGGATAAAATTAACGGTGACATTTATACTTGATTTAATCTGTGCCTTAGACTTGGTAATTATCGGAATATATAGAGTTTGTAATAAGTGTACATTTTTTTTTGCAGTCGGATAAGATCGACTCTAAGGTTATTTCTTGCTTTAATCTTTAGCTCATTTATTTTGACATTTAATAAGTCTTCTTTTCTTCACTTTGTTACAGCTCTCCAGATTTGATTTTATGAGCACTTTGCAGACTGATAAGATTTTCATGGCCAATTACGACTAAGGTAAGTTGAGAAACACAGGCTGATATGTATGAATTGTATTACATAATTGACCTGACGCTAACAAGAGTAAAAAGTAAAATCAATACAAAATTTCATAAACATTTTGCAGCTTTTGCTTCGACTTGACTTGAAGAATATTCCCTTTCTCTTATAGCACCCTACGAATTACTTTGTTTTTTTTTTATGCCCTAAACTTTGATCGACTTCAAGTTACTTTAACTTAATCTTCAAATTACTACGCTCAAGCCTTTCGCAAATGTTAGAATTTTTCAAAGGAACTTGAAAGTTGCTTTGAAGTTTTAACATGCAGTCAAAAAGAGGTTAAATGACATGATGATACATTATATAAGTCATTTAATTAAGATGAGAGCACATGGACTGTGCTTTCGTCAGTTCAATACCCTAATCTTTATTTTTCCTTTCATTCTCTTTGGCTTCCTTAATGCGTGTGCCAACGCACAGATTGGAGGCGAATTTCATGGATTTTTCGAATTTCATTTCGCTAAAACTTTTAACACCGAGTCATCAAGCGGTTAAATGGCATGCATTATAAATGTATTTCAATTAACATGACTCCTAACATGAATGTTACCCTGAAAGCTGTTGCAACTACTTTCGTCATTCTCTCGCACTCTCAGGTCTCAACTCACATGACAGCATAACGTAATATGTTTTCAATTTACATGCCAGTCAAGTTGTTTTGGAGCTTTACTTTAACATGAGGTTATTGCGTAACATGCATTAAACATGTGCTTCAATTAACATGAGCAGCTCTAGCAGGAGCGTGCGAGGACATGCAACTCCTTTTGCCGTTGCTGTTGCTCCTTCTTCACTTTCGCTTTTTCATTCCGTTTTTGCTCACTTAACTCTTTTGTCAACATTTGAAACTTTGCCTTCCGGCCATTGCGCACTCGAGCTTTTAAGAATCATATGTATTTTTAAGTGAATATTCATTTAAGTTGCTTTGATGTTGCTGGGAACATTAAGTCAACAAGATGTTGGATAATTTACATTATAAATGCCTATCAATTAAGATGAATGCTGGAAGCTCTGACCATTTCGCCATTCTGTTGCCATAGTCTCTGTTGGCTGGGGTTTATCTCTGTCAACATCTAATGTGGACTGACTTTAACTAAGCTTCAGCTCAGCCTTAGCTCTTGGATGCGTAGAACTCGCGTTTATTCAACTGCTTGCCACCAATTACCTACTGCCATTCATTAAGGCTGACCTCAATTTGACCACACTTCAGCTTCAGTCAAGCATTGCATAGCACACAAACACACACGCACACGCACACACACACACACACACACACATTCAATTGCAGCACTTTCAAGTTTCGCAATATCCAACTCGACCGCATGTCCTTTTCTCAGTTTTCCTCATTTCCAGTGCGTTTCCATTACGCGTTTTGCTTGCCTCATTAATGACCGTCGACGTCTCCTGCCCAGGCTTTGCTTTGCTTGACTTTTTACCACTTTTCACTCCTGCTGCTGCTGCTGTTGCTGCTGCTGTACTTTTTGTTGTTGTTGGGCTTGCCTTTCAGCGCATTTCATTTATTTATGAGTAACTTGACTTTAATTAATGTATTTATCGCTCCAATAAGTCGTACATAACTTTCAGATACTCCTTCCTTGAGCGCTCTCGCCCCAGCTCTGGGCATTATTACTTTTTGTAATAGAAATGAAACAGATAAATAGACAATAAATGGGCAGATATAGCTATAGATATATTGAATATATGTTTTAGTTGTTTTTAAAAAATGATTGGCAATATTTAATCCCAGTTACGTAATTGGTTTTCAATTCACTTTTTTTGCCCCTTATTTATTTGAAATATATTTTATGAATGTGCATATTTGACGAGAGCTTACTGGGCATTAAAAATATGATAATATTAAAATGCAGAAAACTGTATGTCGAAAAACAAGCAATACCACACAATAGATCAAATAAAAAGCAGACTTAAAAAATATATAAAATGCAGGCGAAAAATATCGAAATAAAAGCACGTTCGTTCACGCCTGAAAATCCAGTGGTCTGGTTAGGGTATTAAATATTCGGTTAGATCTCGCTGTTGCTGGCAATGACAAGCTTAGCGCACGGGCCCGTGAGTTGTTTTCGTTCTTTTGTATTTGGGACTTGTGGGCGTGGCTGGGACTACAAAAAACTTTTGTCAACCATCTGTCTGTCCGTCCGTCTGTCTGACTGTCTGTCATTGTCGATTTATCATTCCGCCTGCCTGCCCGGCTGCCTGTTAATCTGTCCGTTTGGGCGGTCATTTGCTTTTAAGTTTTTGGCTCATTAGAAAATCTTTGTAATTCCCGTTCGCATTGTGTTGACGCGAGGCCGTTGCGCGGACAAACTTTGAGCTCAACTCCGGCTGTCTCTCTCTTGCCCTCCCCCTCTCTCTGTATATATACTTTAAATTATATTATTATTTGTCGGTGTCAGTTACTTTGGCTTTTCGCATGTCCTTCAACTGCTGCCTGTTGTCAGTTGGCTGGGTAGCAGTTGAGGGGTGCGGTAGGGGCAGCAACGGTTGTCCTCATCCTTCAGTCAATTAGATACAGCAGATACCTGCGCTGTTTGCCAAGTAACTGAAGCTGTGGCCCCCCTCAGCCTGAGATCCCCTGCCTCAGCTGCTTGTCATCTCGTTGGCTCGTAAAATTATGCGCACTTTACATTTTGCGGCTTTCGGGATCCAACAATTGTGGAGCAGACAAACTTTTGGATGATTATTTACTTAGTTCTCTGAACGTGAATTTAACGAAATCATTTTGTATCTTAAGCACAAATGAATTACTTAAGTACGGGGACAACAGCAATAACAACAGCAGCAACAACAACAACAACTGAGACAAAAGACAACAAGCTCTTAAGCTAAGGCAGATGAAGCTGCTGCCAACGTGTCTGGGAGCTGGCAGTCGGAATTGTTTGTGGCCAGGCTGGCTGGAAATTGCAGAAGTTGCCTGCGAACAATTGAAACAATAATACAGATAAGAAGCAGAGAAGCAAAGAAGCTAAGCAGCAGAAGCGCAAGCAGAGACGAGAGCAGCAGCAGCAGGAGCAGCAGGAGAAAGCGACCTCCCACGGCCGTTGAGGTGTGCTGCGAAAGGGGGCGTGCTTAGTGGGCAAGACGCTGCCGCCCGTAATAGAAAAGCGATAAGCGTTTCTCTGCCTCAATTCCACGGAGAGTCATTCAAAAAGGTCGCAGGCAGACTGCCAATTGAGACAGGGAGAGACAGAGAGAGAGAGAGAGAGAGAGGGAAGGGGAATATGGATTATATACAATTGAAGGTCAAGTTTAGCTCAAGAAATGGCTAAAAAAACACCAAAATGGCCCCAAAAGAAGCAAAACTGCATATAAAATAAGGAAAGCGACTCGCTCCGCCAAGCACAGCATCAGAGCAGGACCAAGAGGCGCCAAGGCGATGACGAAGGCGAAGGCAAAGGCAAAGGCGTGGGCAAAGCCGTACGGATTCAGGCAGCGGTGCGTGCAAATGGTACGGGTGAAAAGTTGGCGGAAAGCTGACTATCGTGAAAGCAGCAGCGGTCACATTAATATGATTAAAGGCAGCTCATAATTGTGGCTCAATGCGTAAGGGAGAGGGGTCACACAGCGGCAGGGGTAGAGAGAGAGAGAGAGAGAGTGGGCCAGGGCTGGGGAAAAGAAAGTGTACTGGGGTAGCTGGTTCTGGTGCTCAGCTTTTGGCCATTAGAAGTTGGCCGCGTGTGCGTCGATGCGATAACTGAGCTAAGCAAAAATGTCAGGTTGTGCCCATAATAGGTAAATGGAATTGGGATCGGGCGAGCAATCGAGGCGCAGTCCCCCCGAGAACAAAAGAATAGCAAACGGGGTTAATGAGAACCTGCGGAATAGACAATGAGTTTATATTGCATCAAATGAAACGACGACAACAACAACAACAACAGAAAATCAGGAATAAAAAAACGAGAAAACAAATGGAAAAAACTTTTCAAAATCAAACGAAAAAAAGCCAAATAAAAGCCGAATCAATAAAGAAAGAGAGAGAGAGAGAGAGAGAGAGAGAGGGAGTGCGATAAAATGGATATCGAGAGGCTTTGAATAGTGTAATCAAGTTTTGGGCCGATGCGTAGGCCAGAACTTTGAACTACAATACATTTTATTTCGATTTAATGTGAGTCGAAATGTCCTAACGGGTATTAAGCGCTACAGCACCCACATTTGACATACACATATGCCTCTCAATAGCATATTGTCTGTACTGGAATGACGTAAATGGCATTTAGCGTGTGCTCACTGTATGTTGTTTGTGGCTAACGTCCAATTCAGCTCTGATTGTTCGTTCTCTTCAAGAACAATTTGGGCTTTGATTGTGAATGACAGGAAAGGAAAATAGATTATCCATATATTATACGAAGACGGTCTCAGAAGTGCTCTACCGAAAAATGAAGACGACTAATTTGCCATTTGTTGTTCCTTACTTCTCAACATATTCTGCTTAATATAGTATGAACTTTTATAGGCTGAACTATTCAACTCATTGAAATGGCCATCGGCATGTTCAACGTATACATATATACGTATATTTATATCTGAAACTTCAGACATATATTCACGTATATATATTATGCTTATTAGTTTATCGCCTTTAACGTGTGTTTATCGTATTATTATTTTTTTTTCGCGTTGGCTTGCCGATTTGCTCGTGCTGCGGTTTACTTTTGGGCGTAATGTATGCCATAAAGTATTATCCATTATATATTATCCGTTATCCGTTATCCGTTTGCCCAAATTGACTGGCTACGTTCGGGCATAAAAGCTGCGCTTATTTCACTTTTCCACTTGGCTACCAGTGCACACGATTGCGAGCAAGACAGAGACACAGAGTGAGAAAGAGAGAGAGAGAGAGAGAGAGAGAGGGAGAGAGAGATATATATATTAAGAGTGAGAGAGAGTAGCAAACGCGCAAACCAAGCCAGTCGAAAATCCCACCATATAAGTTTATACAAATGACATCCGGTACAGACACACACACACACATGCAGGCATGCACACACACACACACACACACGCACACACATCTGTGCCTGCATGTATATGCCCTCATATATAGCGTAAATCGTTCATTGTTGAATGATGTATGTAGCCGGGGGTGCCTTGCAGCTGCTTCAGCTTATGTCTAAAGCGGACCACACATATGCACACATATACAGAGAGAGAGAGAGAGAGAGTGTGAGTGTGACCGGGATAGAGAGAGAGAGAGAGAGAGCATACCTATGCGCACATGTACCGCAAAATGTTGTATGGCCGCTGCAGACGAGGTGTAAAATCGTGTTTCAGCATCCAACAGGCAACCAAGTCGACACACATACACACACACACACACTCACACACACACACACACACACACACATACGCAGAGTGAATTGTAATTTATTTGGTACAAGGCTCGATTAGTTGGCTCTGGTCAGCGCTGGCTCAAACATATCCACGTCGTATTCGTGTATTCGAACAGCCAGCCACGCCCACACCCACACGTACGCCCATACCGCAGCCCGAAATACTTAAGCATTAACGGCCACAAAATGGCCCCAAAATCGCCGAGATTGTTGCCCAGTTAACAATTCTATGTTAAATAACAGGAATTTCACGCAGCACTACGAATTAAATATGCCATGTGTGTGTGTGCTCTGTATAGGGTATTCATTGTGATGAATGTGCCCAGCTGAAGCGACGTGGAGAGTGTGTCGAGAGTCAGCTCGAGTTTGTCTTTGGGAATTGACTTTGCGACCGTCTCGATGCCAGCTCTATGTATGAAGCAAGGAGATATAAGTGGTTCTGATGCCGATCAAAATGAGTAACAGAATCTGGTGCCAAGTGGCAAGTGAAGCAAGTGGAGCAGCTGAATGGCCACAAGTCTTGCTGGAGCAGGCAGCAGCAATGATATTGTTAAAATACCAGCTGAATGTAAGCAGCTTATGGGCTGGCTTCACATACCCGTCGCTGTAATTGTTGAGGGTATTTAAAAAATGAAAAAAATAGAAGGCAGGGGAGAAGAGAGAAATGGATGCTCGTTACGGCAGAGCGTATCAATTTCATCATGCGTGTCCTTACTACACACATATATGTGCGTGCGTGTGTGTGTGTGCGTGTGGGAGTGTGTGCTTGTGTGTGCTTGTGTGCGCTAAATGCCGCAAATTGAAATATGGTTTTCGATTTTCAGTTTATATGCAGTCATCTATAACACAAACGAAGCGAACCAAACCGTATGTGTATGTATGTGTGCGTGCGTGCTTGTGTATGTGTGTTTATTGTGTTTACTTTATAAAATTTGAAGTCATTTATTTTTATGCACGTTACACACTTCTAATGCAACAACTGCGACTCCTTCAGCTATATGAAGAGCCGAGCTCAAAACTTGCAAAGCTCATAAATTTTATGGATTCTAATCTGCGCTGTTCTATTTATGAAATATTTACTAATTCATGAAACCTGAGTGCAGGATGAGCTTTCTAATATTAAAAAAAAAAAAAGTTTATATATGTAAATATAAATAAAATATCGACTGAACCGCCTGTTTGCTATCGAAGTGGAAAACTTATTGAGTGAAAAGCTTAAAGAATGTTGAGAATATTTCGATATGAAAATCTTTTTGATTTTCTAGCATATACGATAGTTAGTTTAGTTACATGAAATATACGATATTTTAGCTGATGATGTGATGATGTAAGCTAGCGAATTATTTATTTTTTATAAACACAATATGTTAGCTAGTGAATATAAACGATATATATGATATGCTAGTCATTAGAAATATGCGATATATTAATAAAGTCATAGCAAGTCAATGTATCGCTTAGCTAATTTATCGTATATAGCAAGGAAACTAATCGTATATAGTTAGCTAACATATCGCATGTAGTTATTTTACATACTGTATACAGCTCAATTAATTAAAGTTTATATTTAGCTAATATATCGTATTTAGTTAATTCATGTATCGTATATAGTAAGTTACTATATCGTATACACATCGTTTATAGTTGTTTAATGTATAATATATCTTTCATATCTAACTATTGTTATCATATATAGTCAGTTGATATATCGTATATAATAGCGTGTAAAACAACCAATGGCCGATAGCGTTCTACCATATCCTAAAGTTAAACAAACTTTACTATCTTACGCATTTTCCATAGGAAATACTCTTATAGAGCTATTAAAGAACTTCTTCATATCAGTGGACAGAGCATACGAACTTCGGTAGGTTCCATTGGCGAATGCAAAGTGAGTTCAAAGCTATTTTGTTATTTTTGGATGGTCTGTGTATAGTTTAGTGATTGAATAACGGCTTAGCTCCAGTCCATTGTGCGCACATATATACATACGCAAATAGAAATACATACACACACACACACACACAGACATATAGAGATTTTGCATGCACAGCAGCAAACATTCACTTTTCACGCTCGCACACACACAAACATACAAGCACACAAGCACACAAACACACACACATACATACATACACTATGACATACATATCCAAACAGCGAAGCGTAACGATTTGTGTATCAGCTGCGCGTGAAAATAAAGCGAAAAATTTGCATGGCCTGCGTGCGCTTAGCATACCCTATAAAACCCAATATGTAGGCAATACACAATTGACAGATTAGAGCTACATGAATCCAGGTCTATGTAGCTATATTCCGGCTGTATGTTTGATATTTAAGCTAAAGCACTCGTTTGAGTACTTTGAAATATATAAATATTCAAAATATTGTCAAAACTATCGTTTGGAAATCGTTTGAAAACTTATCCGAAAGGCGAAAAATGTTACAGCAGAAATCTATTTCTGTCGATCAATCAGTTCGCTCATGACGTATATTAAAGCTGAAGCGTAGTTCATCCCGTTGATCTTTACTTTTACCATGTACATCTGTGCAGATGTTGGTATTTATAATATACTAAACATATTCTTTGCTTCAGATATCATGTAAAATCAGGCTGGATTTGCTTATATTTACTGGGTATCTGCTCGTTGTGCGCATGCCACATTTATCTTCGATTTTATTTTTATAAAAGTTCTTGTTTTTGTTGTTTGGCTGGGAGTTGCTTTATAAACTTTTCAATTTTCGGTGGCATGGGCGGGACGGTGTTAGGGCGTGTGCAGCTGGGTGTCTATTTGTGTCGTCGGATTGGGTTGTTAGTTGCTGTTGTTGTTTATTATTGTTGTCGGCAATAGGCGGCTTAGCTAAATTTGCATTTATTGTTAAAATGTTTCATTTCATTTCATCTATTTTGCACCCCGCAGCCGAAAATAAAAGGAATATCCGCACCCAATGCGAAAAACTGCACACGTGCGTGTGAGCAAAGCCTCGATTCGGTGACTCCGGTCGCTTTGCGTCATTCACATGTGGTTTTTCTTTCAGTTTTCCCATTTCATTTCACTTTTTTTTGGGTTTTTTTTTTTGGTTTTTTTTTTGGGGGTTTTTCGGTTCGCGGTCTATTGGTCGATTGGTCTATTGGTTTTTTGGCTTTGGATTATGACAAAGTTTGGGCAAGTGTGATGGCGACCGAAATGGCGTAGGTTACGGGGAGTTGGTTGGGCTGATGAAACCGCCCTCATAAGGGCGGCGTGTGAATAGAAACAGCTTAAAACTTGGGTTATATATATATATATATTTTTTTTTTTTTCCGTGTGGGTGTACATTTGCTTCTTTCTTTTGGGCTAAGTGAGATAGTTGCTGGAGCATAAGATTCAGCATTGTTATAATGTAATCGGCTTATATGCTTATGTAAAGGCAACGAAGTTTGCATTTCTATTATAGGTATTATTATTATTACTTCGCACTTTTCAACTTTTATTACTAGGTGGTTTAGGTAGTTGTCAAATTTGCAAGTGCCTTTGAATGACTAAAGTTCACATAAATTCGAGATTTCTGTCATTGCTCCATGAGTTCTAATAGGTGGAACAACCAATAAAATTTGATGTTGATAATTCTCTGAGTTGCAGCTAAAGAATTGTGCAGTGTAAGCTGATGAGGTTTTCAGAACTTTTAGTCTAAAATATGTGTACGATATTGAAGTTCTGCTTTGAGAATCCCATCGGTTATTGTACCTTTTTCACATTGAGCTTTATTTTGTATGTTATTCCAGGTTCCTCTATGAGCATTTCATGATATGATATGATATGTCGCTATTACTATTATTTCTCTCTAGCTAGTTTTCCTTTGCTTTTCACTTATATTACCCGCTGAGGATCCCCTAATCTATGACGTATTTGATGACAATCACTGTATGTCCTGAATGATCACTATTATGTCTGGATAGCTTATATTCAGAGTACCAGATAAGTGAAAACCTATCTAAGAATGATTGAGATCATTCAGGATCATTTACGTATAACCTAGGGATAATCAGCGAGCAAATATTGAGATCAACGAAACGAATACTTTGGTGTTTCTGTATTTCTGAATGATTCAGAATGAACTCTATCATTTTCAGATGGGTTTTCAATCACCCTGATCTGTGATCTGAATATGTTGTCGATTGAATTACCTCCTGTCTCAGTAAAAATGCACAATTTTTAATATGCTATGCCATCTTTGTTCTTACGATGCTACTTTTCCTCTGAATTATTTAAGATAATGGTATTAATAAAGTCCTAGACCATTAAAATGTTCAAGTTGAAGTTGTGTAACTAATACACTCTTAATAATATTAATACTCAGAGTTGCTACGCTTTCAATCGAATATATATGTTTATATACATATATAAGTATGTACAATATTATATTGACGAAGCTCTTATGCCATTGAATTTGATTGTTGAGTTCTTGATTTCGGGCAAGAATTGTTTCTTTTGCTGCCAATTTGCTGTGCCTACATCACCCAGTTTACCTTTTCATTTCCTTTCATTTCATTTTTTTCCGGTGAGCTACTTGACCCGTGGCCGTGCCGGCTCAGATCCGTTGCACGGCGGGCTGGAAAGGATTCGAGCATATAACTTAATTTGGTTGTTAACAAGTGACCGAAACAGAACAATGCCCAAACAAACAGAATAAGCTCAGGCTATGCGAAACAAGAGGCCAAAAATGGCCACAGTGTCAACACGTGATGCGGCTGACGCAGACGCCTCTCTCTCTCTCTCGCTCGCTCTGGCCCGCCCCCTGGGTTGCCCTGCCCCTGCGGCGTCCATTGTGTGGCAAGTTACAAAAACGTTGCATACAATTGGGCATTGCGCTTTGTGCCACATTCGTTGCATGTTTTTTGCGAAATGGGTAGCAGCGAATGAACGAATGGACGAACTGACGAAGTGGCAAATTGACGACTCTGTCTCTCTGTGTGTGTGTGTGTGTGTGTGTGTGTGTGTGTGACGGGCCATTTAAAAAGGCATTTCCATTGCATTTTCATTCATCGCTCGTAATTGTGGTGTAAAAACGATCTGAACTGCCTACATTTTTTTTTCTTCTACATCTTCTGGTCTCGGCAATAGGCGAAGGGCAGAGGCAATAACTGTCATTTCCTGGCGACCTACTAAATTGTGCCACTGTGCGCCACGGCTGTGCGTGTGAGTGTGTGAATGGCAGTGTGTCTAAGTGTGTGAGTGTGTGAGCGTGTGAGTGTGAGCGTGCTCTCGAGTGTGTATAAAAACGCAGAGGCTAAAATGAAAATTTGCTGACCTCTGCAAAACGAGCCTAAGGCTCCACAAATGAGGCACAAGCACACGTTACGTGCGCTCAGAGGCGCCACCATAGCTGACACAGACAGTGGCAAACACACACATGCACACACACACACATACACTTACAAATGTGTGTGCAACAATTGTATTTGTAACTAGAGCTGGATGCGTGCTGCGACTGTCAACGAAACACGAAGCGGAAAACGGTAATAGAAGCAATTCTAACCACGAGCCTTAGACGGACTTGCATAGCGTAAGCCAAGCACGCTGAATACGATGAATGTGAAGAGTACGATAGAAAGAAAGAATACGAAGTATGGGATCAATAGTACAAAGACTACGGATGTGTACGATGAGGATGAATGTGAACTATATTATTACGATGAATATTAATTTAAACGGGATAAAACCAAAAGCTGCGATGAATACGAAAAATACGATGAATACGACATATGATGAATATTATAAATATGAATAACGCAAAGATTACGAGTGTGTATGAGTATATTGAATATGATCAATATGATAGGATCAATACAAAAGCTAGGATGAATACAAATAATATGATGAATAGAATTAATATGATGAATATTAATAATGCACCGGATATATACAGATATGTATATACGATGAGTATGATAAATATGATCAATAATATGATTAAGATGAATATGAGGAATAGGATAAATAGGATAAACACGAGGAATATAGTGAATGTGATGAATTTTATCAATATGCGAATACTATGATTAGGATTCATAGCATAAATACGATGAATATTACTAGTATGAATAGTAAGAAGAATAAAATGAATACAATCCTTAAAGGTAGATATTAGGTATAAGACTAAATACATGATTGCGACTTTGCGTATATATGAGTTCAAGCCCCTTTTTAGAACTTGTGTCATTTTTTATAACTTGTATCATTTTACTGCAAGTTTTCAGATATATATTATATATATATATAATATATATAGTTCACATTCATATATATATATTATGGGATTTAGCCAATCCGACAAGCATTGGATCATACCATTTAATTTTATTAGTATTGCAAATAGGGCGGTTGGGATGACCGTATGCGATGACAATTACCGTTGATGAATAGCTTACTAAAGGCTCTCAACATCCTTAAAAGGCAATCTTCTATTAAGCATGACTTTTGTAACACTTGAAATTGCGTGGTATTTCCCTTGATTATATACCAAACCAATTCTTATATATGAAGTGAAAAAGTTGCACATTTCGTAAGTCACGAGTCCATCTCCATTTGTAACAACCCCCTTCAAAAAAAAAAAAAGAAACGAATTGAGATGTCGACCCATTGCATAATTCGTTATCTAAATTCAGGTTGTATGTCGAAATGGTTGGAAATGCTATACTGATTAAATTTACCCCACGCACACACACACACACATACACAGGATATACACAGACGCACGTTTAGAGATAAAGGACATGCGGCTCTTGCATTGAAAATAAAATCCTCCGGCTCCTTAACACGTTCCGAGGCATGAATGAACGTGTTGGCCGCCCATACATATGCGAGCGCCGCGTGAGAACAGACGCGCGATACTCAATCCCCTCGGCGGAGTCTTGGTTCCATTTTCAGTGCCCATTGCCCATTGCCCATCGCCCGTTGCCCATCGTTGCCGTTGCCCATATCCATTGCCATTGCCATTCCAGGGATTCGTGTCTGTGCAATTTGAGCTCAGTTCGTTTGTCGGTCAGTCGTCTTGGTCGCTCGCCTCAGTCAGTCAGTCATTGAATGGGCTTGTTGTTGTTGTTGTTGTTTATGCATTTGTAACGCCAGCGAACGCAACAGTAGCCAGTCGCAGCCTCCAGCTGCCTCTTGTCCTGGAATCGTCCTAGCCACGACACGTACTTCATTCTCTCTCGATGATGCAAAAGATTACCAAGTTGCTGGCATGTGGTACAACAACAGCAACAACAACAACAAATGAAAGCAACACAAAAAATAGAAGAAGAGAAAATGTGAAGAGAAAAGTTTTTCTATGCTTGTGGGTCATTATGCAGACAGGGCTGCCTTCCCCTCGCCACCGATTCCCTTCGCTAACGTCGAATCCGGACACCCTTCCGGCAACGTTCCGTTACGCTTCCGAAAGCCGCTGGCACACGAACTGACGGCATCAGAGCGACGCGTCAGTTATGGCCGTGTTTGGTTTGCATCCATGGCTGCCCCAAAAGATTTATTTATTGCGGCTTTTAAGTTCGCTCCTTGAGTTGGGTCTGGGTCTGGGTCTGGATCTCTCTCTCTCTGTCTCTGATTTTCGGCATTTCGACTGCGGCCAGTTATCGTTTTGCTGCGGCGTCGGCCTCACGAGCTCGATGAGTGATTTACTTAACTGATGCACGTCCAATGCCACGGATAATGAGAGCGCAGGGCCACAATCTGTAGGCAGTGTGTGAACAATACTAAAGGCCCTGAATTATTGCAGCATATCGCGTATGGAATGCGGTATTTGCCAGCGCATTGAGCTCAATAGCTATTGCTGGCTTCTCTTGGGCGATATAGTATGATATGATATGATGTAATGCGAGCAGCTTGCAATGGCTGATTGTGAATTAAATGCTACGAGGGGTTAATCAAACTGTTTAATGATGAGCACTGACGAGCGGATGAGTTCAACTCCGCATTAACTGTTCTATACGAAGACAGTAAGTGCAATTATCTCTAATCTCCATCTCTTCACAGAGAGAATAACTATGAGTGCGATTATATGAATCTTACTTTATGAATCGACAAAGAACGGATAATGGGGGCGCTATTGAAACCAGGAATAGTTGAATTGAATAGCTGTATTAGATTCATACACAGGAGATCCATTGATAGAAATCCGATGTTTAAGCTGAGTCTCTGCAGCTATTTAGAGCTGCGATGTTTGAATTAGAGCGATAGATGTATTATTACGATATGAATGAGGTATAGCGATTCATTTCAAACTCTGATGTTTGAGCCGGAGTGATCTATGCAGAACGCCTCTGCTTGAGCTAGAATGATCCATACGAAGCTTTGATATTTGAGTTGGAGCGATTGATGCAAACTTTTGAAATGTGCATATATGTACGTATTGCGATCTATTTTAAGCTCCCATGCTTGAGTTCTTTGCTGGACTCCGATGAGCTATAGAGATCCATTATAAGTTCCGAAATCTGAGTAAGATCGATCAATGCGGAGCTACGAGATGACTGAGTTATAGAGACTTAATATATGAGTTGAAGCAGTCTGAACTGATTCTCGCTCCGAAGAGCAAAGACATTCTTTTAAATTTACTATCGAATAACCTATGTCTATTAATATTAATTAAGGTAGAAGCCACAAGTGAAAGCTGAGGATGCTCGTAAATTCCATTAGCATGCTGGAGCAATGTTTGTGAAAGCAGTTTACTGTTGCTCAAAATTAGCGATCCCAGTACGGTTCTACCAACTAGAACTCTGCTGCTTCTTTTCATAAATCTAGTGACCATATTAATATCTGATCAGTTTTAAAAGATGAATTCTTTGCCTCTATTCAATAATATAGCTATTGGCAATGTGGCTTGCTGTTTGTCTGAGTAAGCCTAACGAGTATTCCAACGTAGTCCCAGTCCTCGAAGATTAAAAGATTCTCTAAGTTTCCGAGTAATATTCTCCCCTATATATAACGAGCATATTTGCAGCACGCTTATGACCAGATTTGGCAACGAAAGTCTTTAACGAATGGTCGGAGCGCCTAATCGCAGCTAGCAATGGGCATGTACTTAGTACTCAGTGTTTGTGCTCCTCGCCTTTTGTTTGGCGAGCTGGTTGTGTTGGCAAAGCCATAGCTATTCAAACACGTACTTTGGGCAGCTGTCTCAATGCCAAAATGGCCGATTGCTAATTGAAGGCACTCGGTCATTATCTGTGGATACACATGCGCATTCATTGCTGAACAGCACTCGAGAGTTGCGAGCTTGTTAGAAGGGCGCCTGAAATAGATGCGAGCAGAGATGCGAGCAGAGATGCGAGCAGAGATGAAAATTCAGCACATCGTCTGGCCTTGTGCCAATCAACGGCAGCGTCAACGTCGTCTCATCGTCGCAGCGCCACTTGTGGCAGTAACCCAAACTCTTAGCCACCCAACCCCCAGACCCAACCGAGCCACCCAGCCAACCGCTTAGCAACGTGCACCATGTTGTGCTTGGCATCTTTATTGTGATGCACACGCACGCACACACATCTCTATCTCTCTCTCTCTGTGTGTGTGTGTGTGTGTGTGTAGACAAATCTGTAAGATGCACGACGCTTGGCAAGTGCATCAAAATTCGTGGCACAACACTTTGGACTTGCATCTTGTTTTGCTGCCCGTTTGAGTCTTAGCCTCAGTCTCAGTCTCAGTCTCAGTCTCAGTTGCAGTCTCAGTCTCAGCTTCTGTCTGCTTTTCCATTTCTTTTTCACTTAGTTTACCTTACATATTTCATGATTTTTACCAGCACGTGTGCCTGTGTGTCTATGTGTGTGTGTGTGTGTGTGTGTGCTCTGTGAGTTTTTCAGCTATTTTTTCAGGTTTTTCTACTTTCAGTTTGGCTTTTGTACAGTAGCAGAAGATACTCTCAATATGTAAGGAAGTATGTAACAAGGGAAGCCAAAGGCTATATATACAGCTATTGTTTATATAGTTAAGAACTAGTCAGGCTTGTACTGAAGACTGCTATACCATATTGGTACACTATGGTTACTGTAAATGTATCTATTTCTATTTCTAATTAATCTTCCGCTTAAACGGACCTTAAAACTCTCGTAGGGAATTGACTCTTCGGCTAGTTGCTTTTTACTGTTATGTTTAGCACAACAATTTCATGTTGGTTTGCTGCCTGGCCGCAATGCCAAGATATCTGGTCGCCCTGCAGCAACGCCTCCCGCCCCCCCTTCACGTCTCGCTTTGGCTGCTTTGTATGTACGTGCAGCTGCTCTAGAAAAATGCACACAAAATTCTTCATTTGCTTTTACAGGGAACGTCAGCGGCGCTGTCGACGTCAACGTCAACGTCGACGTTAACTTCGACGCCAGCCAAGCTGAGCCCAAGCTAAGAGCTTCAATTGAATTTAGAGCTGAGGCTTTTCCACACACACACACACACACACACACACAAACACTTACACACACACGCGCGCATGAATGTGTTGTGTTTGTGTAGGGGCATTCAATCATTGCAGGACTCGAAATTGACGAAGAACCCAAGTTGGCTGGCTAGAACGTTTTCAGGGCTGCTCCGGGTCGATTTTCTTGCACATTTTATTTTAGCTCTTTCTACATTTATTTTTTCTCCTTCAATTTTTTGTTGTTGTTGTTGTATTCTTACAACGCTATTTCGATACCCTAGCCGTGTGTACTTTATAAAACGTCTAACGCACTGAATGAGGCATTTCCGAGCCCATTAGGTATGCATATACGCTTAATCAATCAAACGAACCGAGTGGCTTTTATCTGGCCCAATCTCGATTTGGCTAGCAGCTTGGCTGCTGCCACTCGCCTTTCACTTTGCCACAGTTTGTACAGGCTCGAATCGAAGGAAATATGTAGGTAGCTATATATGTAGATATACATATAATAATGCCTTTGGTCGAATAACTATTCTATTTATTTAGCTAGCAAGTTCATTAAGAAGAGTTCCATAACAAGGAATTACTCTTGAGAGTACAAATATATATATATATATAGTATAAATATATATTCCTAGCCAGTTTTAGCTGTAAACTCGGTATAACTTTTGCTCCACCCTGTGCAATTCTTTTTCTCTTCCTTCTTTGTCCTTCGTTAATTTGATTTGTAAATAATAATTTCTACAATCAAGCAACAATCTTGTATTATTTTAGTATAAATTCAACGAGTTCCCTTGGCAATGCTCTCTTGTCTAGTTTGTGCTTTGATCAAGTCTCCATTTCTAAAAGGGTATTCAGTTTGCCGACTTCGCAGTCCGCATTAGTTTTTTTTTTGTTTTTTTTTTTTTGCTTGTTTTGTTTTTCTTTCATTTGTTCTAGAGTTTTTTGTTATTTTTTTCTGTTTTCAATTTATTTGCTTGCCCTATAAAATCACCAGCTTCCAGCAGCAGCAACAGCAACAACAACAACAGCAACAACAACAACAGCAACAACAAGGAGATACTCTCTCATTGTCAGACGTGACTGCGTTGAAATTGTTTTTTCATTTCCATTTTGCCTCCCGGTTTATTTGTAGCACATATTTGGGTTTACAACACTTTCACTATCTGCCATGTACTTGCCGCCCTCCCCCTCTTTCTCTCTCTCTCTCCCATTTTATTTCCATTTGACTGCAATTTTTGTGTAGCTCCCACGCCCACACGCCCATATATGGCCACGCCACTCGAAGCACTAATGGGTTAACTTGAGTTGGTTACAATCTAAACCAAGGGCCGCTCGAGTGGGCAAAGCCCCAAGCATTTGTCTGACGACGCCCCCGGCTCAAAGGCCTGACTACTGGGCCATTGAAGCCTCCAGGCCGTCCAGGCCGTCCAGGCCTTCACTGCCGCCTGGCTCAAGTTCAACTTGTTGGCCAGCAAATTGTGAGGCTTTTCGTTTCATTGTTGACCAATGTGCCGGACAGTGCGGAGCTTCCAGCAGGAGACGCTGCCCGGAGCAGGACGATGAACAATTGGACAGACTTATGTAAGCAGAATCAGACATGCACAGCTCGTTGCCAGCGATAGTAGCTTACCCGTACCGCCAATGCCTGTCGAGTGTGTGTAGACTTCGCTTCATCACTGTAACAAATCTTTCTCGCATTTATTTGGAGTAGAAGGAGCTGCGAGTCGGAGCTCGTCCTTGGCAAACAACTGTCCATTTCTGAAGCTGTAAGGCGTTCCACTTCTTGGCTCGGCCTGTTCAACAGCTTTTGAGTGATTCCATCAGTCGCTGGCCAACAACTCGGCTAAAAAGTTTACCATTGCAGCTGAACAAAATCTTAGCTAAAGTGTAAAAAGTTCTATACAAATTGCTTGAGGAGCTCGCGATTTTTGTTGGTTCGTTGTGTTTTTGTTTGTTTGACTAACTTGATATTCATGTTGCATAAGAACTGTTTGACTGCTGCAGAAATAATAATGCGATACTGAGGTATTGAAGTGCTAATTAAAATAAAATAAATGTAAGTCTCAATTTGCTTTGAAAAAGATTTTCTTGCATTCATATCTTATATTCGTTTGCTCTCTTCTCATTTGCTGTTTCGCTCTTCGGTGCTCTCTCTTTCGCTCAGCTTGTCGACTTTATTCTTTTCACATTTTGCTCCCTCTCTATCTCTCTTTCATTCTCTTTGTCTCTACCTCTACCTCTCTCTTTGACTATCTCGTTCTCTCTTTCTTTTTCTTTCTCCTTCCTATTTTCTGTCTCCCACTCCCTCTCCTTGTCCCTCTCTATCTCTTTCTCTCTGTCTCTCTCTACTCTTCTCTCACTCATTCGATCACTCTCTCCTCGCGATTCCCCTTTTCCTTCTCTGTATATTGATATCTATCTCTATTTCACTTATCTTTACATCTCGCTCTCTCTCTCTCTCTCTCTCTCTCTCTCTTTCTCTCTGTCCGTCTGTTCTGTCTCTCCTTATCGGCTATCTAACAAACCTATTATTCTGCCTCTGTCTCTTTATGTTCTACACGCTCCATCTCTCTCCCCATCTCCCTCGCTCTTTCCCTAATCCACTGATAGCAGCTGTAATGTTTCAACTGGAGCCTGCTTTTGCGGCTGAGCTGCTTAATCCGCATTTCCATTCGCATTTTCATCGGCAGCTGCATCTCCAGCTGCATTCGCATCCGCATCCGCATCCGCAGCTGCCAGTAAATTCCTTTGCCCCATTTGGCCATTTGGCTCTAGGGTTTTTGAACCTTGTTTTCGTCTGGCTTGGTTTGGTTTGGCTTGGCTTGGTTTGGCTTGGCTTCGTTTGGTTTGCTTTTGGGTGGCTGGGCTGGGCCTGGCTTGGCTTGGCTTGGTTTGGACTCGGTCTTGACTTGGCTTGGCTCCGCTTTGGTTCGGTTCGGTTGGGTTCGGTTGTCGACCAGCCAGCCTTTAGCCATGCTCCAATTTTGTGTGCCATTTAGCAACTGCTTTTTGTGCGGCTGATGCTATATCTCTTTGTTGTAGCTGTTGGATGCCTTTCACCAAATCTGAGGCGTGATTTGCAGTTTAATTGTGCAACAAGCTTCCAAAGACGCACCGCATTGCCCAGGCTGCGAAAGGGATATTCCAGGATGCTTTGCAGCCCCACAACTCTACACCTCCCCCTCCCCTTCCCACTCTTCCTCTCTGTCTCGAGATGTCTTGTTGTTGTTTAGCGCCTGGGATTTGATTTCGAGACAGCAGCTGCAATGCGAATGAATTTTCACAGTGGCAGACAGTGCGTATGCGTAATTCTCTTGCCGCAGCTGCTCATCAATAAAGCCAAAGCCAAATGGCTTGAAAGACCAAGTCTTTTTAAAGCTGCCGGATATTCCTCGATAGCTATGAATGTAAGGCAAATTAAATTCGTTTGGCACTGGGAAATTGTTCTTTGTATCGAAATTGTGTGCCGCCTGTTGGGCAACTGACTGAGACTGATGGATGCAACCCCAGCCGGCACTCTCGGTTTTCCAAGGAGACAGCGCTTAGCACTTAACGAAATACACAGTATCTGCTGCAACTGGAGATGCGGTGCTATCAAAATGTTGTTACAGCTTACAGAGGGGTGGGAGCGCTAGCGTTGCAAAGATGCTGTTAGCAGTCGCTTTATTTGATTTGCCATGTGGGGCAAATCAGTTGCCAGTTGCTATCAAAATTCCTCAAATAGTTGCTGCAGCTAAACGCCTGCGTGTCCTGTGCTAAAACTAACTTTCGTCTCAATCAGGAATATTGCGATGCCAATGGAATTTTGAAAAGCCAGCCAGCCAGCCAGCCAGGCAAAGCAGACAGCTCCCACAGATTGACAAATGCCCGACGAGCACTCAAATCGACAGGCTGGCGGGGCAGGCGGAGCATTGGGCTGTGGCAAGAACTTGCTGCAGCTGCGACACGAATTCCTTTCAGCTTTGAGCTGCTCGCTCACTCTCCGCCTCTCTCTCTCTGTCTCACTCTCCCTCTCTGTCTTTCTTCCGCCTTGCATTTGATTAAGTGCTGGACGTCGTGCTTAGTGTGAAGAAAAGAACATATGAACTTTCTCATCTGACCTAATGATCCGTGTAATCTGCTTGAGCTTTTCCCCCTTCAATATTCTCTACTTTTACTTTTTGTTGTGCGTTCTGCTCGTATACCCTGGACTCAAAGGAATCGTGTAAATGAGAGTATAATTTTATTATTTGTGTAGGGAGCAGAGCAGTACACATATGCATGCATATGTATGCGTGTGTATGTACATGTATTAATATATTAGACTGTTTTTTCATGAGTTACCCTTTATCGTTTATTTGCTTTTATCTGAAAATGATAAAGACCGCTTCACGCCTAATAAGATGTGTTAGCATTTATTTTTAAAACACAAATAACATTTGGCTGTTTCATTTTTAAAGACACAATAATACGTTTGTTATTAAATTTTTGTGCATTTGCGCTTGGTTCACTTGTTACAAGAGTGAGCAGCGAAAATATCAAAACTATCGCAAAAATGTCCGAAATTTGGGCATACATAAATATCGATATATAGATATATTTTCAACAATCCTAAAATCCAGGTCTAGGCTAGATCTGCCAAGCAATCGATAGCGATCGGTAGTTTAAACCATTAATGGTTGCAGTCATCGATACATCGATTGACGTAACAGCTTTGTTTTAAGCTTTTAAAATAATACAAATTAAAAATATATCTATTAATTTCATATCAAAATAACGTAAGATTAACCTAAGTCAATTTTAAAATTTAAATGAATTCATTCAAATTAGACACAAATATATCAACTTCAATTTAAACAGCTCTAGTACAGGGTATTTCATCTAAAGATGCTTCCTAGTGGAAGACTCTTACTTTTTCTGCCACACCTGCTGCTTGACTGTGTGGGGCTTCATGACAGAGCAAAGAAAAGGCGCTACATGGCAGGCAAAAGCTGCACATAATTGGCATAAGTTTGCACTTAAGTCAAAGGCACACACACACGCACACACACATATGAATACATATATACACACTGGTATACACACATTGGAGCATTCAGGTGCTTTCTGCTGTGTGCTCACGGTAGATTTAACACACGGCAAGCGGCAAGCAGCAAGCAGCAAGCGTTCAATAAATGTCAGCAATTAAAAAGGTGCGATGAATGTGTATCGAATGTCAGAGCCGAGCACTCAATATGCATGATGGTAGCTGTCTGCCGGTCTGTTCCTGTCTTCCTGCCACCGTACATGTGTGTGTGTGTGTGCGAGTGTGAAAATGGGCTGGTCTATGGGCGTGATTAAACAGCAGCGAGTGTCAAAAGAGTGCCACTGTCAGCCATATGGGCCAATCGCAAATACTCAAGCGAGTTGAGTCGAGCTGAATTAAGACCAGGCCCAGCAGCTTGAACTGAAATGTAAAAATAAAATTGAAATGAAAACACTAATCGGCACATGTGAAGGATGTTCATTTATAGAATCGAGAATTATGCCAAACAAACCAACCAACAGAAAGAGAGTTGAAGAGAAAGAGAGAGAGAGAGAGACAGAGCGATAGCGAGAGCGAGAGAGACTGACAGACGACTGACTGAAGCACAGGCCTGACTGAAGCCATTCAAGCGTTATAATGGCCCAAACGAAAATATCCAAAATATTTTTGATGAAACATGCCAAGACAGTTTCTGACTGAGCGCATGTGATTGACATCTGTACTCACAGGCGCAACGCAGCCATTGAGAGGCAGATTAAATGAACAAGTCAGATAGAAAACGTGCACATCACGTACCGAACCTTAAATATCCCTCCACAGTGGGTACTGAATTGTGCTGGCTGAATTGTGCTACCATACATATACATATTTGTGGAGGCAACTGTTTGCTTCTCTTGCAGCCCATGAGGTGGGAGTCGTCTCAATATTTGTACATAGTTCATAGAAACTAGATAATTATTGCTGCTCTCTCAGATATTGCATTGCTTTTGCTGAAATATGGCCAAAGACTGTTTCTAGCCCAATGCATCTGATTGACATCTGTAGTAAACTGTTTTACGGGCCATCATAGAGGCAACAACGAATGGCGTATGCACTAAAGCAGCTCGACTTGGAATTTTGAAAGTTATTGTTTGCCGACTTTGTAGAAAGTGAAATAATAAAATAATAAAATTTATTTATTTTCTAAAATTTTTAAATTTCGTATATTTATTTTTTTTGTTCTAGCTTTACATAAAAATTTATTACATAAAACTAAGATGATCTATACTTAGACTCATATAATAATATTATTATTGTTACATATTTTTGTTTTGTTTTAATATTCTATTTTCTGCATATTTTTTTGTTATTTTTTACAGTTTTTTGAAATAATTTTTATTTATTTCTTAATATTTTAATTATATTTATTTTTATATTAAATTTTTTTTTATATATTATTAATCCTTTTTTTTATTTTTAATATTAAAATAAAAACTATTTATTGATGAATTTTGTTGGTTTGTATTAATATTCTATTTTCTTTATATATATATCAATTTTTTATATTATTAACATATATTTCTATAATTTTTTTTTTAAATTTTATTTTACTAACATATATTTCTATAATTTTTATATTTATTTTTATTTTTTAAAATAATTTTTATTTATTAAAATTCTACTGGATTATCCTTTTGGGGAGATCTGATGGGCAGCACTTTTTGAGGCGTTTTTCCTCGGCTTGGCAGTTAACTAATTTACATTGTTTGCCGACGTTGTTAAAACTTGAATTTGATCTTAGGGTCAACAATATTTGGACGGAACTGAAGCTGCTCACCATTAGAAGTTTTTCCTCTATTATTCAAACAGAATTTTAGTTTGGACTCAGCTCTATAAATACATATTTGAAAACAAAATTTAAATGCATATACATATATGTATGTATATGTATGCATATATTTATTTATATATATTTATATGTGCACATGTATTTTAGCATTTTTCGTTTGGGTTGGCCTTTAACCTTCTGCCTTTGTCCGGCCATCCATGGCTGTACTTGGCTTTGTCTGCCAGTTGGCGCTTTGTTCGCAGACAGTTCTCACTTCAAATCCTTCGCTCTGAGCACTGTAAATGCGCTTATATCAAAAATCATGGCTGTGTCTCGACTGGTTTGGCTGTCTTAGCTGGGCGCAATAATTGACAGTAGATTTTAACTGATTGTCGTTTACGATTTAAGCAGCTTACATATGTATGTACATAAATATGATTAATATATATATAGATATATACAAAGATTAAAATACTCCATGCATAAAAGGATTGCTTGCATCTCTTCTATACAATAGACATGCATATACATATATGTACATATATCATAGCACATGCTCGAATGCACTAAGCATCCATGCTCTGACCCATGCAGCCTTTTGAAGATCTCTCAAATATGAACGGTCATCAGCCAATCGGATTAACTGCAAAGTGTTGGCCCATTGCTCATGGCCAAAGCTTAAAATGTATTGGCAAATTAATTCTGAATTAAATTCAAAGCCAAATACAATGATATGAATATATGCACGTACATATATAAAATAAGTGCTATTAAACAGTTGTTAATTCATTTGATTCATTTCATATACGTCTCATTGTAGCCATAATTCACATTGTGCCTATCATTGCAATAATCCTCAAATCTGTCTCACTCTCACTCTCTCTCTCACTCTCTGTATCTGTCGACCTCTGTCCCTTGTTTTTATACCCTGAACCCATTGAAAATGGGAAATCAGGGTATAATGGTTT
>NW_022046363.1:0-30301 GCF_001654015.2 Drosophila navojoa | reverse complement strand
AAAAAAAAAAAAAAAAAAAAAAAAAAAAAAAAATTAAAAAAAAAAAAAAAAAAAACAAAATTTGAGTATTAACAAAAGGAGAAAGCAAATCAAATGCTTAGTTCTAGTTCTAGTTCTTCTATTCATGATTAAATTAGGAAAATTCTGTATATATGATATGTATACAGACATACGATATACAATATATGTATGTTTGCAGACACACAATTACGATATTTATCAAATACTATATATATATATATATGTATATGTATATGTATATGTGGATGTGTTGTATTTTATAGATATAGTCATAAGATAAAAAAAAACACTAAAATGGATTGTAAATAATTGATTGTATGTAGCAAGCAGATTGTTAAGATCTTAGTCCAAACCGATCTAACTACTATAGGCATACAGACTACTCTGGTATATGCAAACACACCCACACACACACACACACAAATGTATTTAGCTATAGTCTTCCAACAGCAAACAAATCTTGAACCTTGACCTATTGGCCTGACCGAGACGAGAACATGAACCAAACCGAATGATAGAATGAGAGAGCGAGAGAGATAGTGCAAAAGTAATTTCCACTTAGACAACCTGTAGCAAATTGGTACCTTAGCCGAAACACCCAAAGAAAAGCTTTCAACTTTACAACCGAAATACATACTAGAAACAAACATTTAACGAACAAACTTTTTCTGCACAAAGTGCAATTGTTAAAAAAAATGAAAAAAAAAGACATAAACAAACGAACAAGAAATAATTAAAATTAAAATAAAAATTATATTAAATTTAAACAAACAAATAATGTCCAAAACAACAATAACTGTTAATCAAACAAAAAAAAATAAATAAATAAATCGAATGATGAACAAGAAATGAATATTTAGGACATTGAAACGAGTAAATAGTTTAATGAAAGTGTAGAAAAAGAAATAAAAAATAAAACATTGTATTATTTTTAGATAAATGTTGCAGCAGTACGAACAATTACATACAGCAAAGTTTACATCCAGAAACCAACTACAAAAACAAAAGCGTTGCATACCAACTGCTCTATAACTATCCATGTGTTGACACCTAGAACTCTAACTAACTCCTTCACAACTTGAACTACTAAATCTAAATCTAAATCTAAAACTAAAACTAAAACTAGGCGAACGCCCCTATCTATATTAGGTATAATTACTTTTTTCGAAAATCTAACAATATATAACACTAGCGAATGAATACTTTACTTCTTTGACTCTACTATCATTGGTTTCTTGTTATCAAAACTTACAAATTAATCGAACAATGAAAGCAGCATCCACCTTTGATGCCCAAGTATATAGCATATATACATACATATATATTATATATATATCTATATATATGTATATTGTTGATAACTCTAAGCGGATCATGACAATATGCCAACTGCTGAAAGTGAACCCACACAATGCCAATTCACCCACACGTTCAACTCGGACCCACCCAAGCAAAGCTACAGTCTAACCTCTGAGCCCCATCCCCCTGCTGATATATGAAGCTGAAGGTTAAATGCAATTGCTTGTTATTATTTCTTTTCCATCTATATGTATTGCAATATTCAAGTAAATTCAGTTTCCCATTGTAAATTGTGGTTTCTCTAGGTAATCTACTCAAATATTTACAAGTATTCGATTATATATTTTTATGCAGACAAGTAAGAGTGCTTTAGTTAGAAGTGAATAACTAATGAATACCCTAAGCTCTGAATTCTCTGAAAATTAAAGTTTTATATCAAATCTAATTGGTTTTTTCTTTATAGATATTCATATGAATATACTTTAAAAGCTGAACTTTAGCTTCTTAGATATATTCTAACCATATATTATCTATTCATCTATTCGAGCCATAGGGTATAACTGAATCTTCCCCAAAACCTAAATCTTATTCTTACGTATATCAAAAAATAATTTTTAATTTATGTTTATTTATATATAATTTTAAATAATATCAGCAATTAACCAATAGACAGCTAGTAAAGAACATCTAATAGCAACGAACTACCAAAACAGAGCAGAAGTTAAAGCTGCTGTGGCTCATATCAAGATGGTATTCAATCAGAGTAGTTAAGCTCAACTCGAACACGCTCTTTAAGCGCTAGTTAGACGATTTAATGTCGGCCCACACAGTTCTACGAATCTCCTAACTGATTATAGAAAAGGCAGCAAAAGTAATTTAAAATAGTTATAGAAACTTGCAAAAACCCTTAACCGGACTTTAATTGGCATTGGAATCAATTGAGAAGTGTCAAATTTAAGTAATATTAATGCGAAGAAATTTTGGACACTTGTTCGACGGCAGCTGAAATGTTGCCACATTTATTTGCCAGGCCTAAGCCTTAATCAAATCGAATACAAAGTGTTAAGTGAATGTATATAGTCTCTATATATGTGTATGTATATGTATGAATTCAATATACTTCTTTTTAAATCTCTAAAGTTTTCAAAAAGCTGTTCAAATCAAATTTTACACAAAACACACAAAATTGGTCTCTCAACAAGCCGATGGATTTTAGAATGAATGATGTGAACTAACAAATCTCGTTTTAGAGAATTAGAGAATTTTCGTTAAGATTTTCATTTTTTCCTGCTGTTTACAAAACAACCAAAAATAAATAATAATAAAAAAAAAAAAATAGAACTGGAAAAAAACATGGTACCAAAATGTATAAACAAACAAAAGTATTGAAAAAATTTTAATAAATGTATATTTTTTTGGCTTTGTGAATTACTAAAGAATAACTAAGAATAGAGTGCAAAACAAATATACATACATGTCATAGCATTAGATTAAGTACAATTAATTGTATTCAATATTTCAGTGTGACTTAAAAAATACGAAGAAAAACCACAAAAAAAAATTAAAGAAATGGTAAGAAATGAGCGAAAAAAAATCATTGATTTATATATATTATATGATATGCGGAAGTGCATGGCTCTCTGTTAAAGTATGAAATATGATATATCAAAAGAGTATTTGTTATCAGACCCAAAGCAACGGGAATACAAAAACACACACACACACACTACTACACAAACAGACCCAAGATATTGCAAAATGATGTAGTCATTTATCAAAAACGATTCAAATTGAGATTATCGAGAACGAGGAAATTAATTATAATAATAAGAGAAAGAGCAAAGAGAAAAGAGATAAAGAGAAAAGAGAACAACTAAAGTATTATGAATGTATATCAAGTGTAACTTTCTTCTTCGTCACAGAGAGATGATCTGAAAATCAAGAGCTGCAATAGCAAATCGATAATTACGAATATATTCTAGTTTTTTTGGTGTATTTTTAACTGGGAACCAAAACTTTCCAGAGAAACGACGAGAACTCCTTTCAAACTAAAAACCAAATTGTTGAAATCCAGATGCATGACAACAAATGCAAATCAAAAGTCATAAGAAAAACGTGGAAAAAAGAAAAGTAAACAAGTATTTAATTAAAGCATATTAATGAAAAAAGGAAAAACCAAATACACACAAAAAAAAAAAAGAAAAACACAATTTTTTTTGTAAAGTTAAAAATATGCATATATAAAAAGAGTGTATGAAAAATAAAAGCGTAATAAAATTATGAATTTAATGCGAGTTTTTTTCCTGCGCTGATGTCGATATATATTTTTGTATATACAATATATAAATATATCGCCGAATCAGGTATAAAATATGACGTGACTGGATAGCGTCTTATTGTTGGAGTAGTATTGGAGATATTACTCAAGTCGGCAGCATGATTCTGAGGCTACTCAAATAGGCAAGCGATGAGAGAGAAAGAGAGAGAGAGAGAGAGAATGAGAGAGAGAGATTGAGAGAGAATTGCTGAGCATGTGAACGGGCTTTGCAGATAGAGAACGGGATAACACAAAGACCTCTTGTCGGAAATAAACATTGCTAGTATATAAGCAAAGAGAGCTAATCAATTAAATGAGTAATAAGACTATGAATTTAATGCGAGTTTTTTCTGCTTCTAAAGAGTGAGCTGAAGTCGATATATTTTTTATATATATATTTATATTATTACAGCAGCTAGTGCTTTCGAATATATTTCAACTATCGTATCGATGATATTTTAAGCTTAGAAAATATATCAATATGATATTTGGTATGCAACTTTAAAAATATCGATATATCAATATTTTTAGATTTTTTTTTTAACTTTTTTCACAAAATAAATTTATAGTCTGTCTCAAAAAGAGCGAAAAATGAGAATAAGTATATTTTTTTTTTTTTTTTTAATGAAACAGACCGCCAGCTCCAGTAGTTGGTGCTCCAAAATATCATTGTGCTTGTCATATTTAATGTGTTAGCATATTTAATTACACAAATTACATTTCGTTTTTCCATTAATCAAGTCAGAATAATACATTTTCACAATTTTGTTGTACATTCACAATTGATTCACTTATTACAGGAGTGAGCCACGCAAAGATATCACAAATATCGCTAAAATATTCGATATTTGAGCAAAATGTTATTCCCTTATAAATATACTTTCTGTTGTAAAATATAACGATATACTGATATTTTAATATATTTTCAACAAACCTAACAACACTCTGGGAATCCCATATAGAGCGTGGCTAAATAGAACCACGAATAAAAGCTCCAGCTGACAAATACCTGTGCATTTTCCTATTCAGTGTAGCTGCACGTCGAATTTATCCAATGGAAACACATTTAGTTGTTTTTTATCTCTTTTTTTTTGCTGTTGTTGTTGCTGCAAAATAAAAACTGTCCGCACAAACAATATCAGTTTTCTGGTCAAATAGTCAGCGGAAGCACGACAGTGTCTGTAATCCGTGCTCGCATCGTATTGGAAAAATCCAACATGCAGACAGCTCTGATTGCTGCAATTGTTGCGGAAAAGCTGATTGCATTTTCCAAAGCGTTTGCCGGCTACAATAATTTCAACGTAATGCGCTTAAATGTGCCTATTAGTAGTGGAAGAGAGACACGGACAGACACAGGAGCGAGTGAGACAGAGAGACGGCGCGAGACTCTATAGAATATCCAGGGCTGCGAGGGGCTTTCGTGCGAATGCAAATGTTGTTTGCCCCGTTAACGTCACATTGTGCACTTTCAAATGGCTAAAAGGGACACAAAGTTCACCCCGCACTTTAAAGAGCATGTAAACAAGCCAAATGCAAACAGTGCAGCAAATGGGCCAGAAGCTCCAGGCCGAAACAATGCCCAAAAACCAAATGAGCTGCAGCTGCAATGCAAATGTAATGTGCATATATATACATACATATATACTACAATATAAAACCAAGTGAAATTTAAAGCTGCAGCTCATTTGCTGCTTTTGCTGCTGATATACTAATTGAAGAAAATATCCAGTAAACTTGCAATTCTTATAGCATCGAATATTGTTCTACAGCTCTTGAGCTGCTCAACGTAAACTAAGGACATTGATGTTTGACTGGGTAAACTTATTGAAGTAGATGAAAGCATTTCCATCAGAATTCTTAATAATTTAAAAAAAAGAGACATACAAGGTTTTAAGATGGATCATTGGGCACAAGTCATATATTTCTAGCAACCTTTTCCTTTGATGGATACAAAGCTTTTATTTCAATTATTTTTTTTTTTCTTATTTATTATTTTTTTTTTTAATTTATTATTGTTTTTTTTATTTATTATTTTTTTTTTTATTTATTATTGTTTCAATGGGGATCCAGTCCAATTTGGTTTTACTTTAAATATGGAAAAACTGAGCGTAATGCACAAATATTGTGGTAATTTAGCTCGAGGGGTATATAGGAAATATTCAACTTCTACAACGAACGTAAAGTGTGCGATATTTATATGCTATTTATATGCTAATATATGTATATACTCAATGGACCCATCCGGCAACCCTATATCTTTTAGCAAAGTCCGTAATGGCTCAAGGCCATTTGAGAAATATTATGATAAAAAATCTTTTCAGACAGATAAAAATCATTAACATCAAAAAATTTGAACTAAAAAAAAACTTGGCTTTGTAAAATATGGATATTCCCGTATATAATTAGCAAATAAAATATAGTAAATCCAAAAACTATACTCCATATCAGATACATCTATATTATATGCTGTAGCAAAGGTAATAAGTCTGCATACTCAAGCACCCACTGTATGCGCTTTGTCTTAGCTCTGCGCTAAACGAAGTCTTTAAGTTTTCTGTGATATGCATAGAAATTAATCCGATATTATAAACATATATACACATACATAGATATATAATCTAATATCATATACATAGATGTATAGATATATGTATTTCTATACATATTTCATACATACATATCTATATCAATATAGCACTTGGCGTCCCTCGGCGGCAAACGTGTCACACTTGCCGCAATTTATGCTGATGTATTTTGATTATGTTCACATTTGTGGCACAACTGGCCACAGTGGGTGCGTGTCAGCTGATCTGCTGTGCGGCAGAGTGTGGCCCAGTGACCGAACACGTTTCGCATGCATCCAATTTAATGCGATTAAATACATGCCAGGCTAGAGATTTCCATTTCTATTTCCGTTTCTATTTAGCTGGCTGGCTGGCTGGCACGCAAAACACACACACGTGCCAACACGTACCACAGAGATAGAGAATGCCCGAGAGAGTGAGAGAGAGAGAGGGAGTGCCAGGATAAAGAAAAAGTTTTGTAAGAATTGGCAATTCGATAACAAGTTGCCTGTTAGCCCAGCAACGACAGGGAAACCCACTTAATTGGTTCGTGAGAAGCCCGAAAACTGGACGAGCTGAACGGCCTGCTTAACTCTGCTTACGATAATCGTTAATTAAATCACGTTGTGTGGTAAAAATTAAGTTATTGACAGTATAAGTGACGCCGTCCCCCAACCCAACCAGCTCACCAACCCCATCGACACTTTTAATGTGAAACGTGGCTAATTGTGAGACTCTCTGTGTGTGTGTGTGTGTAAGTTACTTGGCCCATCTAGGACACAACACAGCGGCAGACTGAGTGCCCCACATGAGGAAAAAGCACAGCAGAGGGCAAGCGAATGGCGACAACAACGCCAGCGATGCGAAAAACCGCAGTGCAGCCTCCGCAAAGGTTGCCAAAGGATTTAACCAGAAACAGAAACGTGACAGTGGCCAATGCGGTCACAGTTGAGCAAGAATGCGGCAAGCGTCTGGCAACGACTGCTGAATACTCGCCCATTGCTCGCAGGCAAACAAAAATTCGGGAGTGAATCATGCAGAGAATTAAAATAAATTCAAATGAAACTAATATACCCCTTTTCTTTGTCTTGTGGATGTGCATATATGCGTTTGCTCTCTGTTCTCTTATAATTGAAACCGAATTTTTCTTTACAATTTGAATGACTTTGGCATGAAAACAACTGAGTAAGTTCTAGACGGGTATGCCCGACTACAGTACAGTACATGCAAAGAACTGTGTATCTTCTTTCTTCTTTCTACAAAGAAAATCAGAGAGTGCCAGTCGGGTATAGCCGACCAGAAGATATCAGAAGGCTCTGAAACGAGTACCGTATATACCATACATATAAGGAAGTTTAAGTATTCTATTGCAATAAAACTTTCTGTACATTTATAATGATTTCTGCAGAAAATCTGCGAGAGAGCTCCAATCGGGAGTATCCAACTGGAAAATTACTGAAACTTCTTGTCGAGCTGTTATTCACACTAAGTTTCGCAATAATTGAAGGCTAAACATACCCATTCTTAGATGCAATTGTACTTTTATAATACCCGCTACTGATATTTATATAATATGAACAAAGAAAAAGTAATATGAGGAATTATATATAACGTTTAGGCTACCAAACTAGCCATTTAAAGTTGGGAGATGTGCCTAAATGATGCAAAGCTTATTTTTATAGAAGAAGCAACTGCATTATAACAGTAATATATAACATTATAACATGCATATATTACTGTTAAAGCTCCTACAATTTGGGAGATCGTTATATGGATACAACTGACTGAGGCATGCAGAGATATACCTCAGACAGACATATAGACAGAAATAGGCAAACATTCACTCAAACATACACTTACTATACAGACATGCATGCACACCTATTCGACTGTAGATCTTAAGCAAGATGAAATCAACTTTAAATGCTTGACCACTCATCTCTTTAACTGTTTTCATTCATTATTGTTCATACAAATCAAGGCCTTGCTTAATATAATATTTATTTTAATGGATTTCAAACCGCTTTAGTTAATAGGTTTTTCGTCTTATAAGTTGGACTCCATTAAAGACATACGTACGCACGTATATCACAAAAGAGAACTTTTCACCGAAATGAATATCTCTTCAAAAATGACTTAATGCAACTTAACATGCTTTCGTTGTTATTAAACTCACTGGCCAAGCTGCACGCTGCAAGGAATCGAACAGACATCCTCGCACGTACACCCTACATATACATGTACATATATATATTTTCCTTTCGTTCCGATTGCAATCAGTGAAAATGTAAAAAAAAAAAAAAAAAGAAAGGAAAAAGGAGCAAGTTGATCCGCTTGGACTTTGCGGCGCACAGTTCATTTCATCTGCATGCCAATGGAGCGGACTTAATCTGTTTGCAGCCCTTAATAGTGGCGAACATCCTTTGGGTTGGCATCCAGATTGTCATCAGCTGCATTTGCCAGCAGCCCAACCCCGGGCCAATGGCCCCCAAATGCTGTTGGTCAAATGTGCATAAATATTTATTGGGCTTAACTAACTGTTGGCGCAAATATTTAGGCGATTAAAGTAGATTGTTTTGCTTTGCGGACCCGAATCAATTTGTTATCCACAAGAGCCCATAAGCTATAAACGCCATTAAAGGCGACAAACGGCGCACAGCTGCGGCTGCATTAAATATATGTGGGAATAGTTGACTTATTTCACACGAATTTCTAGAAATAAAAGGCTTTAAATAATATATAATATAATAATAATAATATTGAGTTTAAGGAACTCTAGAGTGGCTATGTGATGAAAGAGAAATTAAATAGAGCACAACGACTTATTTCTCAATAATCCAATAGTCTTTAGTACTATGATAATGAGAGAGTCGCTTCGACCTTAGAGTCTGGTGATTTAATCGTAGTCAAGGGAACCGAACGTGGAGAGACGGTGCGAGAGACACCTTCGTGTCTCAGTCGTATAGAAAATAGACAATACGGAATAAATCAAAATACGAATTATATAAATAAAATTGAGTCTGAATTAGAGTCAACCTCAGGTCTACAATATAATATTAATTTATTTATTTTGAAGTAAAGTAATTGGCTAACGAGGTCTTCAGCGCAACTATTAGATAACAATATCTGTATTCATTCTTAAGTAATTATAATTTGTATTTATTTTTCATAAGATTTGATGAGGCGAATTTTTTTGTTTTTTCTAATAATAAATATTAGCATTGTTTCTTCGCTTTTTAAATCATATTAGTATTATTTAATATTATTTCTATATTTTTCATGATTTTGATTGTTATACATTTTTATTAATTTCTGTTTAATTATAAATTTTGTACATAGTTTTTTTTTTTTTTTTTTTTTTTTTTTTGTCTATCATAAATTCCAAAACATTTTTATATGATTTTGATTTTAATTTTAATTCTGTTTTTATTTTTCATAAAATATTTGTATATGATAATTCTCGTATATTGTGTTTTTTTCATACACGATTTTTATTTAAATTAATTTAAATTTATAATAGGTTTTATGTGACGTGTTTTAAAACAGGTTCATTTATTTTATTTATTTACAATAATGAATATAAAATATAAACAAATTTAAAATTAATCACTGGCTACTGCGGCATATATTAATCTTTAAATTATTAACTATACGTGTATATTTTTTGTTTTTTTTTTTTTAATATTAACTATAAGGTCTTGCCTGCAAATTTCATGAGTATTAAGTAATTATCAATACCCACCCGAAACAGTTTAGTTGTTAAAATAATGCCCACCTTCCCATTTGATTCTTTTCGTTAAGTTGGCTCTTGTCTACCGTCGCTCTTCCTGTACGACCCTCTACTCGTATTCCCCATACTCGCTCTCTGTGCGCTTACAGCAGTTGAGCAAAGGAAAAATAAATCCATTTATAAATCAGAGCCAAAAGCGAGCTGTTGTACTTGGTTTTTGGTGATGCCGCAAGTTGTAAATGAAATATTTTGAGCTTTGAATAATCCTGCTCCAGATGTACGTTTAAATTAGAAGATAATCCATGATAAGCCAGAGTTGAAAATACGACTCAAAGGAGATGGAGGAGCAAATTGAAGTTTGACTTCTTTCTAAAAAGTAAATAAATATAAAACAAAAAAAAAAAACAAAAAAAAAAATAATATCTGCTGAGTGTATTTATAACAAGACTCAAACATCTCATGATATTCATCTACATCTGGTTTTCATCTAATACCGATAAACTTGTTTTACGTACAATCTATTAAGACATAGAGTTATCACATTTTAAATATATTATTTTACAATGCCAACAGAAGGACGAAAGGCTGAATGCAAAGCTGGCTAAATAAAATGTCCTCGGAAAGAACTTGTGTACGTTATAAATCATCGTATTGGATAGCTCTATCTCAATGTCTTTGCACTAATATTGGTCCTCAAAGCGCTCGATAAGACCTGAGCACCGCAGATGGAATTAAAATTCTTGGCCAAAATGAGATGCAATGCAGCTTTGACCAGAGCGGACTCAGTGCCAACATAATTGCATTTCCATGTTCGCATCAATATTCAGATTCAAAACTGGCATTCTCTGTGCCTGTCTCACTCCCGCTCTCGTTCTCTGTATGTGTGGGTGTGGCGTGACCGAAGTGAAAAAGAGAGATAAACAAAAAATTGTTCGATTCCAGCAAAAAGAATTCAATTTTGGCTGCTGCTGCGACTTAAACGGACTCCACAGTGCGTGCGACCATCCAGTGCAATCGAGATACGCTCGGCTGGGCTTACAGCTGACACACGCATAGATACGTGTGTGTGTGTGTGTGTATTAGTTGCTTTCATTTGCCATCATCCAAATTCGATTCGGCGAAATCAATAAGTCGGTGTGACACTTGTGTCACATTTGTGTCGAAATTTGTGGCGTTAATGCGTTCAGTTTATGGCTCATGTCGAGGCTTCAACTCGGCTAGCTGCTGTTGTTGTTGTTGTTGTTGCCATAATGTGTGTATTTATTACGTATACGTAACATTGCTTATGTCCAAAAGGGCATTTGTGTTAAATAGATACAGACATTGCCAGAAATAAAGACATAAAAACTTATGAAATCAGCAACAAGCGACCATCATCAGTTTGGCTCAGTTTGTTGTTGGATGTCTATTGAATACACACACACACACACACACACACACACACACACAAATGGCAGTCATCGTCCGCTGAACGGTCAACTCAATGTTGAAGCCAGACACTGAAATGTGAGCAGCAAAAGAAGCGGAATGAGCAAAGCCAAAGAAATGCCAAAGAGGTTGACAACGCAGCAGCTGTAAGTGGGCAAAACTATGCAAGAACTTGAATATTTCTTATACAATATACACATATACTTTATATATATATATATATGTACTATATATATACCTTAAGTGAAATGAAATTCCAGCCAAGCATTCCGAAATAGTTTCGTTTCGCTTCCATTCAGCTGGGTTGAAAAACTATGCCGCGCACAAGTTGGAAAGCTGTTTGGCTTAAGCGAAACACTTAACATTAGATATTCAGGCTTTTGAATTGAAAACTTTGCTGCCAGAGGCAGGGGGGGGAAGGGGGGAGGGTGGACTAAATTAGATAAACTCTCGCATATTTAAATCAATTTTATTTTTTTGTTTGGTTTTTTTTTTTTTTTTTTTTTTGCTCTAATTATTTTGCTCAGCACTCTTGAGCGAGCAATCAAAATAATAATGAGAGATTATTTAGCCGTTGATGCATAAGCCACACACACACACACACACACACCGCACACCCTGCACATCCATTTTTAGAGTTGAGCAACTTTGGGCCCTAATCACAGAGTCTTGGCCATGGCCATGGCCATGCTGCCATAATGCCAGCAGCGCTTTTACCAGTAAGCGCATTAAAGACAGCAAATAAGCCAAGTTGCTCTGTGATCTGTGCTGTGTTTGCTCAAATCTGCATAATGTTGGCTCTGGCTGAGCATTCTAGCGCCATGGGCGGTATACGCCCACATCCTGCCATTTAGCGGTGTGGCCACCCTTGAAGCGCGACTTACTGACGAGGATTGCTGCTGCTGCTGTTGTTGCTGCCATTGCCACTCCTCCTGCTCCTGCTCCTGCTCCTGCTATTCCTGCTCCTGCTCCTGCTTCTGCTGCTGCTGCTGTTGCAGCTGAGCAACTTTTGCTATTCTTTTTAATCACTTAATAAAACGCGGCAACATCATCAACAGCAAATTCATTTGGGGTTTTCAGCTAGCTGAGGCTTTTGTTTATGCCAGCGACAACATCAACAACAGCAACAGCAACAACTACAACAACAACAACAACAATTGCACTGTGAGCTCAAGCAACGCGTAGCAACAATTAAGTCGCATTTGTGCAAAACTTTTGGATTACGAAAATATGTTAAGACTTTTGTTCAACTTGTCCGGTTGCAAAAGTTATATACCCCGCTCTCTCTCTCTCTCTCTCTCACTCTACCAGCCACCCACACACATTCTCACTCTCACTCTCTCCATCTTCCCGTCACAAAATGGCTTTATCATGCAGAGCGCAGCTGACACTGGAATCGTAGTGGGGAGCAGCACTATTAGAGTTCTGGGAGGTAATTTGTGGATTCGCGCTGCAGTTGCATTTCATTTGCCACACAGCAGCCACGACACTCCACCTCCCCCCGCCGCCAGCAAATGGTTGCCCTCAATAAAGTTGTCCATATGAATTTAGTGAATTTTGCCCAACATGCGCCCAGAGCACTGAGTCAACATTTATGACATTTCTTATGAATTCACACACCCACCAATATACACATACACATGCACACACACACTCTCACACATACATACACATACATATATATATAGTTGCTGCTCTGGCGAAACTTTTCAATTGCATTTAAACTTTGTCTAGCGTAATTTGGCAACGCCCATGCCCTCAGCCAACCTCAGCAGCCCCCTCTCTCCCCCTCTCCCCTACCCGCTTCCCTTGCGCTGCCTTTGGGCCATGTCCTGTTTATGCATTATCCTTACGTTCGCCTGCAGTTGCCCCACGTCTTTGTGCCTTACACTTGGCTGCGTGGCTACGCTGCGCTTTTGCCTTTGTTTCGGGTTTTGTCTGCTGCTGCTTTTTATGATTATTAAATTTGTCAGTTCTGATGTGTGTGTGTGTGTGTGTGTGTGCAACACGCATACATTTCTTATTATACTCTGGCGTTGGCTTTCTACTCTTAGTTGTCTTTCTTTGCAGCTGATGCTAGCGAAGCCAATCAGCTCAATCTTAATCTATAATCTTAATCACATCAACAGAAGATATAGATGCTGCTCGTATTGTTATTTCAATATTATAGAAAAAAAAAATAATAATAATAATAATAATAATAATAATGATTATAATGAAGAACTATACCAATTGAAAAATTTGACTGAAATAAATATTTATTAAAAAATAAATAAATGAAAATTTATTTAAAAAAAAAAAAAAGGGAAATATCAAACAACAAAAGATTAAACAGAGCCCAAAAAATAATATATAAATAATTAAAGAAATAATGTTGATATTTTATAAAAGAGACATAAATAAAAAATTAAACAATTTAATAATGCCTTAATTAAATTTAAAAAAAAAAATAATAATAATTTAATGGCAACTGCTAATATTTTATTTCAAAAAAAAAGAAGAAAATATATAAATATTTTATGATATTATATGATATTTTATAATTTTTTATACTTTACAGTTTCAAACAAATGTCAATTCGACTTACATATTTATAGGGTAACTGAAAGCTGAAACTAAATCGACAAGTCACAAATCGCTTTACGTCTGAAGAACTAGAAAGCATTAATGAGGGCAGCATTTGCCGGTCGCCTAATCTCTCATTTCTGGGCGGCTGGATCAGCCCACTTACCCATACCAGACTTATTTTTATGGATTTTTTTTTAGCCTAAAGCTCCTAAAACTCTTAGATAGAACATTTATAAAGAATGCGAATGAAGTTCTCAGGGTAGTGTTGACAAATGCCATTAGATGGATGAACTCTGGCACTTGTATAATTTGCACGACCTTAGAAAATCAAAAAGGAAATTTTAAAGGATCAGGAAAATAAATTTCATAAACAAACAAAAAGTTGTTGCATAAAAAATATAAAAAGTAAATAAATAAAATTAAAAATAAAAGGTATAACAGCGGCTAGTGAGCTTTATAATATATGAACATACAATTGATTTTATTATTTTTATATTTTTTAATGCATAATAATATTTTTCTATTCTCTGAAATGTTCTAAATGTTATTAATTCTATAGATTTTTAAAGCTCACATTCGAGCTCACATAAAGCTCTTTATTTTTTAAATATACTATTATGTTTTATAAATTATGATGTATTATTTTTTTTTATTAATTGTAATGTCATGATCTATTGTGCCTTAAATGTCTTAATCCCTTTCTTGAGCTCACCCAAAAGAGTATTCAGTCCTAGACTTGGGACTCATCACAATTGAGCAGCTCAACAATGTTGAATGAAATGTTAGTTGAGCAGCGAATAAAATAGAATGAATGGAATAGAATGTAACTCTTTTGTAAGCACTTCGTCCACTTTATATTGCTTATGATTTAAGCATTTCTCGCCAAAAAGGACGAACGAGTCAAGTGGGAGGCAGCACAACGGCAGCTGCAGCTGCAAATTGAAATAGCAAAATGTCAAATTGCAGCCAATAATTATGTTTAATAACCAGAGCAGATGATGATAATGAGCGGTACGTGACCAGCCGTTGGGCTAACACGAGGCCAAAAGGGAGCACAGCAACGAATCACAGCCTTGGGCTACAACAAAGAATGTGGCCCACCCATAGGCCGACTAGCTGGATGGCTCGATGGTTGCCTGGCTGGCTGGCTGAGGATTGCAGCTACCATTCCAATTGCATAGTCTGTCCGGTTGTGTCGTCCATGGCAGAGTGTCGTTAACGCTGTTGGCTTTGGCTTTGGCTTTGGCAGGCAGGCAGGCAGGTAATGACTAACGACCCTTCGACTCTTCACCTGGACGGCCCGTCGCACAGGAAACACAGCGCCATAATAGCTACAACTACGGCAACCGCGCACAATGGGACGGAAGTTAGGCTCGGCGAGCAGTCAACGGATTCGCAGCCGTTGTCATAATCACGAGCCACGCCTATCGCCTATCGACTAGCTGTGCCAAAGCCCCACCGACGGGTATTATCAGCACCGTTCCCATTCGCCTTCACAATGGGCGAAGGACACGAAACTGTTGCAACTGATTTAACTGAACAATTTGGTATTAAATGCGCCGTGCCACATTCAATGCAGATTGATCTCGTTAGCCACGCTTTTGTGTCACATGGTACACTGCACAACAAAACAAGGGAACGGGGCGCGTAATAATGATGCTCTCGTGCAGCATGAGATGAGCATAAGGTGAGATGAGGTATATTGGTTGCATTCAAATCAAATCGAATGACGTATATATATAATATACATATGTATAGATGGATAATAAGTATAATATAACAAGAGAGCGTCTTATTGCTTGGGTAGTATATATAGGCCCAACCTTGCTCAAGTAGCTCAGCATGTCGAGTCGATATAATGAGAGAGCCAAGGAATTATAAAAGTGCAGAAAAACACTGGGAAGTCTTTATAGAGCTGGGGTCTGTGGTTCTCTAAATATGGGAAGTGATTTTGCTTACGATGAACAAACTCCAATATACATACATATATGCAAACTGATATCACAATCGGGTGCTACTGACTAGACAATGCTCTCTGCTTGCCTAGCAAGAGCTTAACTTTTTTGGTATGGGAGTCAGAGAGCAGCGAGATGAGAGTATGCACAAAAGTATATATTTATACATATATATAAGGACTGGCGAAGAGACGAACAGGCGGGCGGATATTGCGCAGCACCAATATACTCTGTTCACTTCGTTAATGAGTATTACAAACTAAAATTTCACAGTTAAATAAAAGTCTTTCTGAAGACTCTCAAGCACACTAAAAATACCTTGGAAAACCATTTATAAATCGAATTAAAGTCATTTTAGACATCATCAATTATTGTAAAAAATAATACGCAATATATATTAATTTTTCAACACATAAACAGAATTATTTAAAAATTCCAAATTTTAATTAGAGATTATTTAGCTTGGCCTTACGCAAACGTTAAGGCCGCTCGAAATGAAACTTTGAGCGGCTTTGAAACCATAAATTATAAAAAAAAGGGAAAACTAATCCTTAGATTTGTTGCTTAGTGTTATCAGCGTGTGGTTAATAGACGTCAAGAGCCATTCATTTGGCAGCCAAATGTATAATTATGCCACATTATCCAAGCGACCAGTGGACACATGAGAGCTAAATAATTTGTGTGACAAAAACACGCTGGACACAATATCTCTGCCACAGCCACACCCACTCTCCCCCCCACTCTCTCTCACTCTCGTGCTCTCTCTATGATTGTATATGGTTGAAATTTATGCGCATATGTTAAGCATAACTCACAACTCATAACTTACAAAAATATGCAATCAAAATACATTAAAGCAGCTTAATAGACGTGCCACATGGGCTCGGACCCAGTGCAGAGTGCGGGCCAGGTTGATTCATGGGCCTGCTGGCTGGCCCAAAGGATAACTGTACTTTGAATACTAACGCAATTTCCGCATTGCCTTACGAAAATTATCTCTTTGGGGAGCCCGAGCCGAACCATCGCCATGTTCCCCATTTAAGTTTTTCATTTATTAGTCAACAAACAAATGCCGTCCACAAATGTGAATAACACATTAGCACAGCCCAGACGAGACGGGGAGTGCCCGACTATACGATAATACCAAGCTGCTATATTAGTTATTCGAAATGTGACATCTTTACTTTTTAGGGTAGTCAAATTAGATGTAGTGAAAACTTCATTTAATTATCAATATGAATGCAAATTCTGATTAAAAGTACTATTTATTTCCATAAATGATGGATGAAGTAGATAGATCAAATAAATTAAAATTGAATGAGGATTTATTTATTATTATTTTTATTTATTTTTTTTTTTTATTTTATTTTATTTATTTTTTATTTTTTTTTTATTTATTTATTTATTTTTATTTATTTATTTTTTTATTTTTTTTTTTTGGTACCACTCTGAAATTTATATTAATCTAAAACAAATTAATCTTATTTTAGCTTATAATTTTTTTTTTTTTTATTCAATCAATAAATTCTCTATTAATTTAGTTTACATTTTAAGTACTACTATTTTTACGAACACAACTGTATAACTTCATATACCATCACTTCGATGTAAAACTCCATTTTAGTTTTATATAAACGAATTGTATTCAAATTGATGTGCAGCTGACAAAGCAAACAATTCTTAGTTTTGCATTGCATACATGTGCGTGTGTGCATGCGTGTGCGTGTGTGAATGTGTGAATATTAATAATATGTTTCAATAACACAACACGTAGGGTTCGGAATGTCACAGAAACCCAAAGCCCATGGGCCAGCCAAATGCGGCAGCTCAAGAAAACAAAAACTCGACTGGCTAAACGTGACAAAATACGGCACACCTACAAAAGGACCTCGAGCACACACACACACACACACGCACAGATACGCACACTGAAGGGTACATATGTACATATAGGGAATATGTGAATAATAACAACAACAACAACACTGAGAAAATAACAATATTATTGTTGGGCAGCTAAGCAAAAAATTCACTTAGCTAGGGCTAATAAATGTCAACGATAATGTTGGACATTATATATGTATGTATGTATGTGTGTGTGTGTGTGTGCATGCATAAAAGCATAGACTTACTGGTGTGTGTGTGTGTGTGGAAATATTGTAATATGCATATATTAATATACACTAAAAATAATAATTAAGAGAAAGAAAAGGTTTCTAAGCAAAGTGAACTTCATTTTCTAAGAGAAACTCTTTATCGATAGTTCCCGATAATTTGAATTTCCGTGTAAATCGAAAAAAAACCCCTGCCATTTCGAATTATCGAGACTCGACTGTATTTATATTATATAAATAAATATATAAAAATATAATTATATATAAATATAAATTTCTTTCCTAACTTATCTGAGTTCTAAGCAGAAATACATAGCTCTCTCTAATATATATACCTATATATTTTATTATGCATGTATGTCGCAAATAAGCTTGCAAATAGAGCGCCCTATGACTTAAGTTTATTTTATTCGAAGATTTTTTGGCTCTACTCGACTCAACTCAACTCAACTTAACTGAACTCGACTCAACTCGATTCAACTCGACTTGACTCTAATTTAATTAATTACATTTGCCGTAGTGGAAGATAACACATGTAAGAGCGGGCCAAGCGAGCGCGCCATAAACTGATGTTGGCATATAATCAAAAACTGAAGCCGGCCGAAGGCTGTGCGCATGGACGTGGGCGAGAAGGGGGGCCGGTGGCAGAGGACTGGTCTTGTAGCTGAACTCCAACTAGTGTTGGTGCACGTGCTGTTTGCTATGTGACTGCGACTAGTTTATGACATGGCCCAAGCCGGGGCTAGGGTTGGCTGGCTAGCTTAGCTGGCAAACTCATCAATCTAATCCTCAGTTATTTCCGTGACATTTTCTTTGTTAACGCTGACAGAGTCGGAGACAGGCGCAGAGCGTAACATCCGCACCCATTTAACTCTTACGGTCTTAGGAGCCAACGTGAAACACATTGAAACAGTTTCATTTACATTTCAGTTTAACGTCTGGACGGCAGAGGCCTCGCCTCGGACGTCGCCCGTGCCACAGTTGCCGCAACGTTTCCGGTTTTATGTTACCACCTTGTAGCGCCATAAAAAAAAAGAATAACAGAGAGAGCCACAGAGAGAGAGAGAGAGAGAGAGAGAGAGAGAGTAATATGTCCACACTGTGGCCATGGGGCGCAAGTTGAGCCAAAGTCTCCGGGCAACCATCTCAGAACAATACGAACATGCCGTCGCCCGTCGGCGCAGCCAACAGGATGTGCAGCCAACGGGCTCTGACACCGACCCGTTAGCTTAGGTTAGGCTCCGCTGCCCGGGAGGGGCAAGGGGGAGGGGGCGGGCGTCGGGTGTCGGTTGTCGGCCACAAGTGGAATACCTGATTGCCAGATGACGTTGCTGTTGTTATTATGAGCCCTCAACGAACGCTCTGAATTGCCCCTTACTGGTTTCACATTTGATTATAATTCATTTTTTGTGAATCCAATTAAATTATCGCCTAATAACAATACCCAGCTATATAACATTCATGGGGTATCTTAGATCTATATGTTGATAGATGGATAGATAATTCGGTACACAAGTCGTGTGAATCCAAATATGGACGAGTCTCGGTTTCGAAAAAAAATTCCAAGTTAATTTCGATAATTATCGCTAGTTTTTATTACTGTGTATCGATATACGATAAAAAAGAACTGATCCGCTTGCCATTTCGAAGTATCGTGAGTCGAGTGTATATATTTTATAAATTTAATTTGCATTCGTTTAGTAAACTCAAAGTACAGTTTCATAGCTCTTTCTTAGACATTTCGAGATGAAACCATTCAACTATCTCCTATCTATGTATTTCTATTCAATTTCGGCTTTCTATTTATAATTTACAGCTGCATAAAGCAGATTACATTGGATTGGATTAACAATAGAACAATAGCGTTAGCTTTACTTATCTCTTAAAGCATTCGGCTAACTATCTAACTACCCGCCTAATAAGATCTATTGATTACCTAATTATATGCCTGACTCGTATAATTAGGATAATTAGCAAGAGAGCATTAAGTATGTATGTCTACTCTATCTCTATACACATACGGATATATATATAGCATGCATGTGGTATATATATGTATTGTGCGGCAAACAAGTAGGATTTATGCACATGTCAGCCATAGTCCACGAGGCGTATGCGCAACGCCGGTCAGCTTCAGCTCCAGCTGGTCAGGCATATCCGGCCCCAACAGCAGCAGCTGATGCTATTTTCTTTTGAAAGCTAATGCTTGACACACATTTTTAACGCTCCGACAATTTTTGCTGTCATGCTTTCTACAATTTCCTTTCTCTTTCTCTTTTTCTTTTGGTTATTTTGTTGTATACTCTCAGAAAGGGCATATTAGTTTTATTGGTAAATGTGACAAAATATCGTTGAAATATATAATATTTATATAAAATGTGTAAATCATGGAGGGAGTGTATATATGAGAGAATGTGAGCACTATCATATGTAATATTTCATAATACTAATTTGATAAAGTGCCGATAGTCGACAATAATGTGCCGATAGTCGTTTAGATTGGAGATATTCGTGTAGATAAATTCCTATTCCTCTTTTTCCCTAAAATACAGTTATTACAATTTTCCCCAAGATTTAAGCTTCAATATTTCATTGATAAATCGGATTCGAATGTATAACTCCTGTATATATAATGTATTTGATATTAGAATTAGATGACCTCACTAAAATACATTAAAATAACTCTTAAACAGATATATAATATCGTAATATATATAACATCTATATTAATAATTTTTGTATAAATATATGTGTAACTCTCTTATAAAATATACATCAAGAGAGTATTAGAACTTAGGTATGCATAAAAATTGACTTCTATAGACTTTTCTTTTTCTTGTTTTTATGCCGTTTTTTTCTTTTATATTTTCTTTCCTTTTTTTTTTTGTATTTTATTCCGTTTTTTTACTGGGCTAGCAGGCCGCAGGGGCTGGGCCAAGTTGGTTGACGCCTGTGTGAGGCTTAAAAGCAAAGTTATGTCAGGCTCAACTCAAATGCATTGCATCAATTAAGTGCGGTGCGCACATGTAGACAGTAAAAAGTCATCGACTGGCAAATGGTCAATGGGACAATATTGGCACACCGCACCCAAGCACATCCACACGCACACGCACACGCACACACACGCACACGCACAGCTTGGGACTAAGCTGTAGCTTAGGCTGGACAGGATTATAAGCACACGCCACTCAGCCACTCAATGCAATTGAATTGAAATCGAAATCTGGTCGCATGGAGGTAACTTAAGAGTCGCAACTATAGGTTAAGCTGGTTAGGTTACGGTTCCTGTCTCTGTCTCTGTCTCTGTCTCCGTCTACTCTGTCCCGGTTTCAGTTACGGCTACGGCTACGGCTATGGTTTCTGGGCCTCTAGGCTCCATTGGCAATTTATATGCCAGACCCAAACAAAATAGTGCGGTCGCAATCAGCAAATGGCCAAAGCGAGCCGCTATAATTTTCTGGTCAAGTGCCACGAAAACAAAGCACGTGCGAACCGTGCCGAACGACCGAACGACCCGCATGTCCGAGCTCATTTGGGCGCCTTCAATCCATTGATAAATAATCGTGGACCCAAATCTCCAAAGAGCTGGCTGGCAAGCTATGTATGTATGTATGTATTGTATGTATATATGTATATATAGCGAATGTATGTATATCGAATGATTGGGTCAAAGTCAATCAAAAATGTTAATTAATGTCTTACGCAATTTATGCTGATTGCAAAATATTGATAATTCAGAGTTGAGCTGAGCTGAATGGCCAAAAAAAAAAAAAAAAGGGATGTGACAAGGACTTGAGCTGTTGGACAAATATATATAGAGGGACAACACCGAGAGCAGTGGGGCAGAGTGTGGGGGCAGCTCGAGTAGACAGGTGACTGTGCCAGAGAGCTGGCAGCCCTCACCTCGACGCATATGTGACCAAAATTCAGAGCCGCAACCACAACCACAGTCACAGTCAGCACCACAGCTAGAACCGCAGGCGATGACGACTGATCTCCCTGGTGGCACTTGACTGAAGTGCGGCGCTTTGCCATTTACAGTTACAATAAAAGCGAATTGTTAGAGGCCCACGCCGAATTGGCCAAAACGGATATGCATTCACTAATGTGTGTGTGTGTGTGTTTGTGTGTGTGTAGGTTCTAGTCAGTAACAATTCAATATTATAGAGTAGACTGCTCGTTTAGTCGAGTCTGTAATTTTACGAACTATTTAAATATATATATATAACGATTTTAGTATACCCATTAGAAATGAGTGCGCAGGGTATAATGAATATGTGCTAAGGTGTGTGACGACAGAAGATGCCGACAGAAGTGCAGTTATAAAGGATATTGGTTTCTGAAGAACATGCGTAAAATAAGTCGATGTAGTTGTGCTCTTCTGTTCCTCTATAAAAGCTTAAGGATTGATGTCTTTCCGTATACCTTCCTTCATTATATACATTTTTCTTATAAACAGCATGATTATTAAAGCCTGATCCTATCACTTTAGCTGACTTTCTGTGATGGTTGTATAGATTTATTAAATCTTCACTCCTTCCTCCGTAACTTCACATAAGAAAGGTGCCATTAACATAATTTGATTTTGAATAATGCGAGATTTATTTAGTTCTTTAACAGTCCCCAGATTTAGATTAAATAGGACGGTTGCCACTGATATATAATCACGTTTTAAGTCCATAATTACGCTCGAGAAATATCATTGGAAGCCTACATCTAGAGCTGAAATATAGAAGAAGATAATCATCAATGTCGAATTCAGGGCAATCCTAGTTAAAGGCTAAATGAAGGGGGACTGCATTAAGCAAATGATTTATGTAGCTAGTTTATCAGCTGCTCAAAGTATTCCGCCTTAAATTAGATGAGCAAATATTTGTAAAGTATTCGTCGCCAGGAATTTTTGCTAAATTTTTGCTACATATTTGTGACAATAAAGTAGATCCAGTGCTGTTCTGGCACTACTGAAGGTTACTTTAAAGGATTTGCCCAGTGCTTCTTTGACATCGAATATATGAGTTTGTTCGACGAGTTTGGCTAATGGATGGAGTTGATTTCTAGCGTTGCTATCAGCTGTGTCCACTTGACGCCATCTGGAATGTCCCTGACCCCAAATGCAAATGTAACGATTTATCACTATATCTAGTTGTGTATATGTGTATGTGTATGTGTGTGTGTGTGTCTGTGTCTGTGTTGTATCTGTGTTTTTCCGTACGGTTTGAACTTGGGACTGACGCTTGAGTAGCTTTCAAGTTCGTGTTGTTTGTGCTGCTGTTCCAAAAATTTTCAAAAGTTTTGTCGCTTAACGCAATTTCCACTGGGCACACACAAACACACACACACATTTATATTTATCCTGTGAAATACACACAGCAACTGTGCACTTGTCTTGGTATGTCCGTGTTCTTTGCCTTTGGCGCGTGCTGTTGCCTCAATGCGCTTACCGCTGATCTAAATGTTTGGCAAAGTTGTCTGCATTTGTCTGCGCTGCCGTGTGGATAAAGTTTTAATAGTATAATTTGCCATATACACACGTACGTACATGCATGCATGTCCATACACATGCGTATATTTGGACACTTGTGTATTTGTGTAATCGTGCTCGAGCTCGAGCTACAAATATGTATTTCTAGCCACAAATGGAAACAAATAAAAAATGTACGAAAATTGTCTCAACCATTTTGGCCGTTTGTATGTTTCTGGGCGCCTGTGTGTAACCGTTCCGGTTGTAACGGACTTCCTCGACAATTACACTTTAAGACCTTTGACCTGACATCTTAATCAAAAGCATTTACAAACATTAAAGTTATACTCTTTATCATAGTTTGCTGACCAAACGAATTGCAGCATGGCTAGAGTGCTATAGATGCGAATATTCGACTATTACATACCCAGTAGTTAGCATTCAACTAGCGTATTAGTTAGTTAGTCTTCTTGAGAAAAAGAGATACCCTAAATTAATATCAATATTATTATTAATAGTAGGCAAACAAACTTAAATTTACATTTTAATAGATTTTAGCCACCTTAAAAAATAAAGTTTTCAGAAAAAATCCTAGGGCAAAGGCAAGTGTGTGTCTATTTATAGATTTCTATCAAACACCAGACAAAATGAAGCATGAAAGCAAACAAAAAATCTAAATACTCTTCATTCGTACCTGCAACAACAAAAAAACTGCAAACACGCAATGCATGAAAGCAATAACTGTTAATAACAGATTAGCAAGCACAAAAAAAAAAACTTTTTCGTGCGCACACGGGATATGTGCGAGTCAACCACTCGCGGACAAACGGTTTGTTCATTTCTATGCTTCCTCCATTCGTCAACAGGGAATTGTAGTATGTACTTACGTATGTCCGTCTGCACGTCTGTATATATAAGTACTTGTGTAGGTGTGTTGGTGTGCCTGTGTGTGTGTGTGGGTGTTGAGCGCGGCGAACTTTTAGCCTTGCCTATGGGGGTACAGGGCAATTCCCCCAACTAGAGTTGAGAGCGTTTAAAAGCGCCAGCTGGTCAATTCTGGTTGAAGTCGAAAAACAATTCTTGCGGGGCCGTTGCCAGCAATTTAGTTACCCGTCCCACCGAACCGTGCCGTCCCCTTGGCAAATGGCCAATCTACGGTATCCATCAGTCACTCCCCTTCGGTTATATATACATACATATATATTCATTTGTTCATTATTCAAATTCTGTGTGTTTTTTGTTATTTTGTTGTACTTCTATCTTTTTTGGGGCAACAACTCATTTAGGGCACTTGTCATTTTCTCCCATTGCCTTGCCATTTGCATTTGATGCCATTCCCCATCCTCTAGTCCCCACTGATTTGTTTTTCGTTACGCTTAATAAATTTTATTTCACTTGTTCGCTTCGTCCGTCTTTATTTATTAACGCCTTCGTCTTTGTTGATTTGTCCTTTTCTTTCAATTCAACTCAATTTGTGAATGGCGGTTAAATTTAAAATGTGTTTGATGCACATTTAAGTCATTTATTCCTAAGCATCCATACAAAAGCGAAGTCAAGAACAAACTGTCTTCATAACGTACATAATTACTGCTGCAGTCTTCCACTCGACTTTGTATTGCTTTGCTCTCTCTCTCTCTCTCTCTCTCTCTCTCTCTCTCTCTCTCTCTCAGCGAAGCAACGGAATCTAATAGCCTGGAGGCCCCATGTGATCGAGCGAGAGGTTCGATGCTCTGATCAGCTCACACAAAACAGCTGCTTCTTATGCTTACTCTCATTGCTCTCTCAAATGTATGCATGTATGCGAATGCTTTAGCAAAAGTCAGTTTGCTCTCTGGCCTTTTGAGCCATGCATGCTTATCCAATTGCGTATATATTTACATGTATGTATGTATGTGTATAGCAAAATTCTGCAATTTGAAAGTGCTAAAAATTTACTTTAAAATAACCAAGGCATAGTTTATGTTCATAAATGCACGCAATTAACGGCGCTAATTAAATATTGATGAATTAACTTGAAAAGTGGATGGCGGGCCTCTGTGTCTGTGTGTGAGAGTTGTTTGTTTTCATGATTTGGCATTTCTCTAGTTTATTTTATGCAATTTGCCTATGTAAATTATATTTGCGCAATTTCGCAAAGTATTGTCCCACCTCTGCCATGTGAATACAAGTGACTAAATTTATATATAATTGTGTGTGAGTGAATCTCTATATGCATGTGTGTGTGTGAGTGTGAGTGAGTGTCTGTGCGGCTATCTGCTTGTATGCGCGAAATTATGCGCCATGCCGTGCATACAATTAAAATTGTGGTGTATTTATTCAGGCGTTTGCCTGCTCTCTCGACGCTCGCGTATGTGTGCGTATGTTAAAGATGGTATCTAGTTGTGTGTGTGCGTGTGTGTGTGTGTGTGTGTGCGTCTGCCTGCAGCGTAATGAATTCCACTCTATATTTCACGAGCAAGCGAGTCTTTATATGTACATATATACATAAGTATGTATATATATCTTTTACGAAAATTAAATGTGTACAGATATTATTACATATTTTAACAGTAAAATCTCAAGAACTGACATTGGGTAGGCGAATATGGGTATAAAAGTAAGGGAATATGTAGTTCTTACTTGTTTCAGATAATACATACATCTTATACACATATATAAAAACCTATGTATGTATGTATGTATGTTTAAAGTAGTTATTCAAATTTCACATACGTATTTTTCAAGCATAAAATTGCAATCATTTCAGAGGCTCTACTGTACATCGAGTACGTGTCATTTTTTAGCAATTAAACGCTTCGAGTAGATTTCAAAATGCAATTCTTGCCAATTGACAGCATAAAGTAACAGAGGCAACGGCCAAGTGCTGCAAATATCCCCACTACACAGCCACGAACATTCTTTAAACGTCTTTCCAGGTCAGATGACAAGTGCTCGGCATTGTATACTATGGCATACAGTCAACCGAACCCCCACCGACCCCGTCTACCCACCGACCAACAACGCCTACAGCAGCAGCTGGCGCAATGTCACGTATGGAATAATGTTGATTTTTACCCAATGTGCAGCAGGCCAGAGCGCAATGTGCAGCAGCACAGGCAACTGGACGATGGCTCCTCTACTGGGCCACTCTCGCAAAGCCATGTACCTTAAAGTATTTTAGACCGAAATTGAAAAACTGGCAACAGAAGCTGAAGCAGCTATAAAGAAATAACATGGCACATTTTCAAATTCCTCAACTGCTACATTTTGCCACAGACTGTACCCATCCAGAGGGACAGAGAAGCGAAAGCGAGAGAGAAATAGAGACGGAGTTAGAGTAGACACAATCGTATGGTAAATACTAATAGGCTTGTGTGAGTAACGGAATCAGGGCTTGTGGGCTTTGAGGCTTTGGCGTTGCATTGGCGGACACTGACGACAGCTGAAACATTTGTCAATGACAATCAAACAGCCCCCAGACACAGTAGTTAAATAACAGACCTAAAATTAATCTACTCTAAGTAAATTATATAAGTTAATAATACAAATATTATTGTGGGACTAGATTTAGATATGTATCATATTATTTATTGTATTTATATAACTCTGTAAAAAAAAAAAAAAATAATAATAATAATAATAATCACAAGCTGTAAATAATAACAGAAAAAAATAACAAACAAAAAATTAAGAGAAAATTGATGAAACTTTTTTATTTACGTCCTTCGTACATTTATTCAGGAATATATCATATAATTTTGAACAGAGAAATAAATAGATATATTTATTAAAAATTTTTTTTTTTTTCTTTAAATATAAAGCAAGAAAAAACTTCGTAATAAAAGTAGTATAAAATGTAAAATAACTATATATTTTTACTGGCTTACCTATCAAAGAATCAATTATATTTTTCATTATGCTAATCTATCTGACCTAGATCAATGTAGATCTCATATTGCTTTAAGTATGTAAGCCATGGAAATGACTGTGAAAGATAATATAAAATATCACTGTTATCATATCACAAGTATATAATATACATATATAGGAATGGTACATACATATGGAAAACATCGCAAGGAATTGTATAAATCAGCTTACTTTTGTTAATTGGTCTGAGTATAGATTACCTTGACAAACCCTTTAAGGACATCTTAATATATCCCATTTTTAGCCTTAGTGCCTAGCGGCTCAATGTTGCATGAACACCAGATACGAGCATCTTGATGCAATTCCTCAACCCAATCCAACACCCACACAATTGACAACGTCAGAATTGGTCAACAGCTGCTGGAGAAGCTCACCTTTCAGATATTTTGAGCGAGCCATCCGATTTGCTGCACTTTGCGCTGTCATGGAATTTTAAGTAGTGCTACGTTTCGAAAAAGGCACGAGCTAACGAGAGACAGAGACAGCGACAGAGAGAGAGAGAGAGAGAGAGAGAGAGAGAGAGAGAGAGAGGAAAAAGCCCTCGTTCTTCTTCTATAGCTGCTGCAGCCAGTCAAGCCAGAGGCACTCAATCACAAGCCAAGTCCATATTGGCTGACAAAGGCGCTCAATTGTTGCAATTAGGACCGAATGTCAATTGCTGATTGCCACTTGCCACGCGCGCCAACTTGAACCGACCCCGACCCCGAGCCCGACCCGACCCAACTCGACCGCCTCTCCGAGCCGAAGACAAAGTGCAAAGCACAGAACTGAGAGGCATTTTCTAAAAGAAGGCCAAGTCAACATTGTGTCAAGTAACCAGGAATTAAAGTGGATTTGCAAAATACAGGACAGATTAGATAGATCACTGAATTATTTATTGTGAAATTGGCTTGGAGCTGGAATCAAAAATATATAATTTCAGGAGATGATTCTTGAAATACACATATTTAATTTCTCTGCATATTATAAAGTTCTATGGATGTATTTCTAAAGAAAACACAATGGATATGTACTTAAATGCTAAAATCTTATATCCTGTAATTATTGGCAATGGCTTTACGTGACTTTTATATAAATCGACATATTTGGTTATCGTAATTACCAAAGTAGAGACCCATAGATGGGGGGATGTACGAAAAACAAACGAAGCCCTAGTATCATCATCTCTTACTGGTCAGGGTATATGCTAGTCGTTCAGTGCAGATTACAGAGCATTACTCGTTAGTTTGAATAAGTATCGTCTTAAGATGAGCCGCTTAAGATGAGGTCAAACAGTATACTATACTATACAAGCTCTATATATACAGATACATAAACATATATAAGCTCGTTTGCATTTAAGAATAGCTCGAGCTTTTCGTTTTCATACCCTGAACCCATTGAGAATGGAAAATCAGGGTACAATGGTTTTGTTGAAATGTATGTAACAGGCAGAAGGAGGCGAGGCAGACCACCCCACAAAGTATATACATATATTCTTAATTAGGGGTCAGCTATAAAATCATATCTCCTGTATCCGTGTGTGAACTATTATTGAAATATCAGTTGCTGGAGCTTTCTTACTTGTTTTAATTTTATTTTATTTGCAATCATAAAAATAAATAATTCATACACTAAACAATAAGCAAAATTTATTAAAAATAACCAAAAAGTCAGTCTATACAATTACATTTTTACATTAATAACTAAATCTACTCTCCGATTGACAAGTCCTGAACGTGAAATCATTTTAAGCGCCGTCGGTTATAATTTGTCTTCTCTATGAGTCATCGCACTGGTCATCTAGCCTTTTTGTATAAATGCAGATTTTCTCATTGACAAGAGGAAATTTAAGATTATGGATGTCGAAGTTTGTCCTATACCTCAAGGAGCATAAATCTGATTGATTTTACGATTTGCCAACAGATCACACTTGATATTGGATTCATTTGAGTCTTTGAGGCATCTTTTCTCAATGGGCCTAACCCAACTGAGAGCAATTTGATAATAAAACTGAAATAAAAAATGTCATTCAAGAATTGGAGCAATTAAACATCCAAATACTATAAATCCTAGTTCAATGCCAATATTCCATTGAATTTTTGATTGAAGAGTCCCATGTACATATGTACTCTTCAAACAGCTCGCCGTTCACTACTTTTCAAGTGGCTTTTATAATTTGCATTAGAATTTGATTTTTTTTTTTTTAGTAATAAATAAAATGATGCAGTAAGTTTTTAATATATAACAGTTTTTTATTTTCCGAATCAATTTTCAGTCAAATGTATTTCGGTGAATTGTGTAGTCAGCGTGTGTCTCCATATCGATATCCATGTCCATGTCCATTCTTTTGTTATATCAGTGACAAGCGCTCAAAACCTCGTCTTTATGAAGAGCTGTTTACAATTTAAGTATAACCGGGAACAGCTGGGCAGACTTTGTAATTGAGTCCGATCCCCCACCGCATACAATGAATATACAAAACTTTCAAGAATAATTCAATGATAGTTCTTGCGACAATTTAAAAAGATAATATATTAAATACTTCTTCCACTCAAGTCGACACAATGATCCCAAACCTCATGAAGAAGCTGGGCAATGGACACTTTAAAAAGACCGTCGTAACGACAATGCTAATGTAAATGCAGTCTTTAGTGAAAAAAAAAAAAATTGGTAAAAGAATAGAAGTAAATTTTAATGTAGAAAATTTATATTTAAAAACGTCTTCGCAGCCCCAAACTAATATTGAGAAACAAACAGCTAATACATAGAATGCTTAAACACCTTGACCTTCTACAAGAGGACCGCTCTTTACTACAAAGAAATTTGAATAGACTTTTCTCGACTTTAATCGAACGCAGTAACAATGACAGCTCAGCACACTGCAAGAGATTCGACCATGAATATTAAACGAAACTGCCACATAGGTAAATACTTCGAACCCCCAACTAAATTG
>NW_022046361.1:0-38423 GCF_001654015.2 Drosophila navojoa | reverse complement strand
AAATCTGTAAATTACAAAATGTTTGTATTCAGCATATGTATATACACAGTAAATCTAAAGTCTCCAGGTCTAGAAGTGTTCAAATGAGGCTGAAAAAACAATATACATTTTTCGATCATTCTCGATAAAAAAAGTTATCGGATGATTTATCGAAACAATAAGTCAAACTTGCACTGCGTATTGTATACACGAGTATGCATACCAAATTACAGCTCTCTAGCTCTTATAACTTCTGAGATCTAGGCGTTCATATGGACGGACGGATGTATATACTTTATGGAGTCTGCGATGATTCCTTCCGCCCGTTACATACTTTTCAGAAAACCATTATGCCCCGATTTCCCATTTTCAATGGGTTCAGGGTATAAAAAAATTCGCTGTCGAGATGATTTGTGCCTGTCAAATGTTAACATGAAGTCTATTTACAATGCCAAACTGATGGAGCTGCGGCATCAGCACAAAGCTCAGCTGCCTGTCAAATGTTAACATGCAGAGAGAACACCAATAAGTTGAGCCCCTAAAAGAGCTGTTGAGCCATCTGAAAATGATTTATGAAGCACACGCAACTGGCTGTTAAATGTTAACATGCGGTTAAGCGCGGGGCAGGCCAACTGCTAGAACTGTGCGCGCTCTGCCGTTGCATATTTATGGAGGCCCACACATCATGCGATGGCCGCAAAAGGCAGCCAAAGGCCAGCAGTTACGATTTGGCCAAAGAAGGAATATAAAACGGGTTTTTGCTTTTAGCCATTTCGTCGCACATTTCTCGAGCCGAGATGCAGGCAGGATTTTGGCGACAGGACATTGAACTTTGGCGCATACAAGTAGGTCGCCAGCTGCGCCACTTCCAGTTCCACTTCCAGTTCCGATTCCATGACCAATTCCAGTTCCAGTAAACGCAAACGCAAAATGCAATCATAGAGAAAATAAAAGTTGTGTCACAAATTAAATTATGTCTGCGGCGGGAGGGGGACGTTAGAGTGTGTGTGTGTGTGTGGGGGGGGGGGGGCGACTAAGAGGGGATGGGGCAATGTCGCGTGTCCCACGCTGTGACGCTGTGAACTGGCTGGCCAGCCAAAACCGGAAAGCCGGGGCCCACAAACTCTTGACCAACTGGCGAGTGCGAGCCATATGTGTGCGCACTGTACAGTATTGCATGGCACATATGGTCAGCGCTTAAGTGGCACACAACTGCGACAGACTTTTTTTACGTAGACGTCACATGCAACAACAACAACAACAACAACAATTCGACAGAATAAACTCGCATTTAATGGTTCCATTTAAGCGCTGTGTGAAGCGAATTTGGTATATCTCATATATCACATGCAACTCAGGTTTATTATTTCAAAGTTCCGCTAATCAATAAACATAGCCAGCGACTGTAGTAGGCCACACAATACTCTGTTTACCTAATGGAACTGAACATTAGAGTGCTCATGGACTTTGTTTAGGTGTAGTTCATGTAGTTAGCTCAATGAACAACGTTAGTTTATAATCGAGCAGCAGATTGAGTGAGAAAAGAACAAACTAATCACTAAATGAGTTCACTAGTTCATTAATTGGTTCCAATGCGTAGGGTGATAGATCTCATTAATGAGCCTAAAATTAACAATTCTGAAGTTCCTTTTAAAATATGAAAACAGATTTTTTTAATCAAAGTTTCCATTTTTTTTTTTTTTTCTTTTTTTTTTTTTTTTGTGCTTAGAGTGCATTCAACAGTCGAGCAGACACCGTCAAGTCATTTGCAAGCGTACATCTTTTTTCTAAGTCATGCTTTGGTTCAGTGCAGTTATTGTTGTTTTTGCTGTCGATGTGGCGATTGCGACGCAAATATTCCGCAAAAAGTTTGCCGAGCCGCAAGCATTGCAGTTACCGTTGCCGTTGCCGCGGCTGTTCTTGTTCTTTATTTATTTTCTTTTCGCTTTTGTTGAGTCGCCAAAGCGTTAAACGTGTTGATATTGCAGCACTAGAGAATTTAACCAACAAAATAAATATGTATAATAATAATAAACAACTGCAGCAAGACAGAAGAAGAAGAGTGAGAAGAAGTAGCAGAAGCAACAGCAGCAGCAGCCGCAGCAGCAACGCGGCAGCGACAGCTTTATGCGCAGCAAATGCCCGACTTGGAAGAGACCTTCGTCAAATGTCACACACGCACACACATGCATAAGCAAAGACAATGCTCGACCTTCGTTCAAAACAGAACGATTGAGAGCAACACAGAGAGAGCAAAAGAGCGAGAGGGAGAGCATATTTTTAGTAATCGCTAACGTAAACATTGACAAAGTGCTTGGCTTGCAGTGCGGCCACTCGACGCACTTGATGCGCGCAGGTAAACAAGAACAAAAACTGAGGTAAAATCAAAAGCGAACGATAATAACAGTTAGTTAAGCAGCGCAGCATTCATATGACACAGGCTGCAGCAGCGAACGCAGTGCGAGCAGGACAGTTGCTGCTGCCGCAAAGCAGTTAACGCAGTGCAGCGTGTGAGCGTGAGTGTGAGTGCGAGGGCAAAGGGTGTGGGAAGCTCATACAAAAACAAACAAGTCGAAAGTCAAAAGGAATGCCATAGAAAGCATTAGAGAGGGCGAGAGCGGGATAGACAGAGAGACCGCGGCACATATTCAATAGCTGCCCATATGGTGAAAACAAGCGAAAATGCAAAATGCTCGTTAAATGAATAAAAAGCTGCATGATGAATAGTGCTTAGGTGTGTGTTTTTATTATTATTATTATTTGTTTGCTTAATTGAGAGCGATTTGCATTCAGATTTGCGTGCAGCAGTATCATTATATATTTACACACATTATTGTTTGCAATCATGAATATGTATGCATGTGTGTGTGTGCGTGCGTGCGTTTGCACTAATTCACACACACACACATACGCTTGCTGAGAGCTAAACATTCGTTAAGTTGCAGCTGATTATCAAATTTATTAACTGATGTCAGCGTCAACAACAACAAAAGCCAAAATTAGTTTTACTTATAGTGTTGCCCATCGGTTTTTTCCCGCCAGACTTAGCTTTTTTAAAGTTCGAAAGCAGCGGGAAGATTGAAATGCTTAATAACTGCAATTAAGATTCAGCCGTTTTTGCTAACTTTTTAGCTAGAATAGATCTAGATCTTGGCAGCACTGATTGCTTGCTCGCTCGACCACTCAGCCACTCAGCCGCTCTCCCACTCTCTTTCACTTATTCGCGCTGCATGTATTTCCTGCTCTCTTCACTTTCCAGGCAAATGCACTTACAAGTGCTTTTATCAACGGTCAACCCAGCTGCTGTTGCCGGCATCGGCGTCGACGTCGACGTCGCTGCTTTTATTATTATTGTTATGATTTATGATCTACGCACTGGAAAACGCAGCCAATTTCTGCTTTTGCAATTGCTTTGCTTGACAAGCGCTGATTGCGACTTCCCCCGCCCCCACTTGGCCCCACCCGCACACACTCGGTTTATCATTGAATTGTTTTGTTTTGATAAAAGTGGATTGGGGCTGCGCTTCCGCTTAGACGCTGGTCAAGGGTTGTCATCATCCATTCAATTGGATTGCAGCAAATGCCTCGAGATAGAAATTCTTCGAGAGAGAGACAGAACGCAAGCGAGGGGGAGAGAGAGACGGAGTGAGAGCAACAACGAGGCAGTCGGAGACTTTTATCGATCCAACAATGGTTGGCCCGCCGACCACCGGCCACCCCCCGTCGACAGGATTACGTCGTTATATGGCGCCAGGGTTGGTTCAGACAGGGACAGAGGGGTTGCTTAGCTGGCGCATGCGCTTGGCCCAAATTTCAAAAACATTGCCGAATGCATTTTATGTAATTTTATTAACATATACTCGATGGTGAGAGCAAGAGAGAGAGAGAGAGAGAGAGGGAGAGTCGGGCCGAATGCAAACCGGCTCAAAGTTGCAACGTTTCAAAGACCGAAAATGCAATTGGAAAGACAATTTAAGCCAAGCTTAAAGATAATAAACAATTTATAATGCCTAGCCTAAGGAATCTCAGCGCTGGAAATCCAATTGATAATACTAGCTAATAGATTTCCTAGTTGAGAGTCTTGAGCGGAGCTTGAAGAACCGGATATATATCATAATATCTATGATCTCAGATCTAAAATCTCTTTCGGCATCTCTACTCTAGCAGCATTGTTTCTCTTCAAGCTTCTATACTTCTTTGAATGATTCCCTCATCATAGAGATTCTTTAATCATTCGCTTCTATTCTTTACCAATTCTCTTAATCTTCCAGCTTGAAAGCTCTTTATGCATTGTTCCTCTTCCAGTTCCTATACTCTTCCTGCTTCTCTGCTCTTCCTGCTCCTCTATTCTTCCACCTTTACCATTTCTCTTCCCTCTTTTAGTGACTCTTGTCTAGGCTCCCTATTCTTCCCGCTTTAATTCTCTTACAGTATCTGCTCCCCTCCATTTACTCTACTGTTCACTGAACTGGCTCAGAATGAGCTCAATCCCAATAAAAGTGTGTTCACTTACTGGCATTCGTTCATGATCTCCTCCTGGCTGCGCACCTGAACCGGTGCCAGTTCCTCGACGTTCTCCTCGTAGTTGCCAAAGCATTTGGTAATCTTCTCGTCGAACGTGTTTACCAGATCCTCCAAGCTGCCGCCAAAGGTCTCCGTGAAGTTGTCCACATTGTCGGCGGCCCGCTTATCCTGGCCCCCGGCCAAGCCATCGGTCAAGCCCAGGTCCGAAAGATTCTGCGTATTGCAATTGGGACTAATGTTGCCAGCTCCAGTTCCAGCGCCAGCGCCACCAACTGCTCCAGTTGCACCATTCTTGCTGATGTGCGCATCACGGACCGCATCCTCGAGCAGACGCAGCTTGTCCTGCTGCTGCTGCTGCTTGGCGCTGCCCTCCTTCTGGTTCCGATTGGAGCTGAGATTCAGATTCAGCGTGTCGTTCAGTGCATTCTGATTGGAGATGAAATCGCAGCCGCCCCATTCGTCCGTCTCCTCGAACTTTGCCAACGGAGCCTCAAATTTAAGCTCGGCCATTTTGGTGCCGAGGTCACGCATGGCACGCGGCACACGCAGCGCTGAGAGGGGCTCTGGGCGGTTGGTTGCTTGATTGCCGACTGTGATCGAGGGGGCGGAGGGGAAGAGTGCTTCAAATTAGGTGCCTGGCAAAGAGGAAGAATGAAGCTACGATTTGTTTTTGTTACGGCCAACTTCCAGTCCCTGTCCTCTCTGTCTCTCTCTCTCTCTCTCTCTCTTGCACCTGAGTAGGAAAAAATTTGCAACCCCTATTTGTGCACTTGTCACCCACTGCAGAGAGTATTTCGTATTTGTATTTCGGTTTGTATATTTTGATTGCAAATCTCTTTAATTTTTTTGCTTTGCTTCTGCACCGGTTTTAGTCGCACACGAAAAAAATAAAAACTGTTAAAAAAAATACGTGCGCTTGAACACTGTTTTTATTAGCTTAACACAATTTAATAACGAACGCTAAATGTTGCTGTTGCTTTTGTTGTTGTTGTTGTTGCGCACGCAAATAAAATAAACACAGAGCAAATACGAGTGGACGAAACGCGCAACGCGACGACAACGACCAGACCAAAACACAACGAAAGTTTTTTGAGACTGCACGGCATCAATGTGACCGTATGTTGTAAGCGCTGAAATACGCAGTAAAAACACACAGCTATCGTTTATCGAGAAATACTGCAAAGATACTGCCACCAAAACACATTCATAAACTATTTTGAATTTTAAATATGCAACTAACGAAAAAAATTGTGTATCATACATTAATATACATTTATTATACGTAAATAATTTTGTAACTATTTATATGCTTACCAATGATAAATTATCATTTCACTTTTTTACAAGTGATAGAAAATATCGATAATTGTTTTATCGTTTTGCAGCACTTGCACAGTTGGCGCTCATTTCAAAGCGCCGCCTTCCAATTTCCAACACCCAGTTAAGTGAAAATAATTATAAAACCATTTTGGATCTGTTTACATTCAGTTTTATTACAATATAAATTAATATTTATATTTAATAATACATTATTAGAGTCAGATTCCTAACGTTTTAGATTAATTTTTAGTTTCTCTTTTTGTTTTTATACTGCGTAATATCGAAGCACACTTTTTCATTTATTTAAATTGTTTAAAACATGTTTTTCTGCGGATTAAAAAAAATCTATTAGTTTTCTTTTATTCATTTTTCTTTTTGTTTTATTATATTTATAGTAAGTAGGACCTGTTTCTGCCCATTTTCTTAAGAGAAATGCAATCAATAACAAAATTTAATAAATTCCTTTAAACACTTTTTTTTTTTTTGGGCGGGGAATTTTGGTTAATTGTCTTAGGTGAAAGCACAGATAAGCTACAACAGATCTGCCATATAAATTGGTTTATTTTGTTCTTTACTCTTAAAAGCAGTTTTTAATTCGTTTTGTTTTATTTTGTTTTCTTCAGTGTCTTTTATCGTCTTTGTTAGATAAGCATTAAATATAAAATAAATATTAGTAAATAACTATATATATATAATGCTAAACAAGAAATGCATACGAATTTTATTAAAATAAAAAAAGTTCTGTTCAACTGCACTTAAAAAGTGTGTTTTTTTTTCTTTGCCAAAAAGTCGTTGCTTAAATAGATCTATAAATCTATAAAGACCCTATAGAGAGAGACAGAGTTATGTATAGCTTGTTTTCTTTTGTAGAATATATATAAAATGAAGATCGACTGGAAAAGTTTGACGTCTCCATAAATTCTTTGCATCAACAACTAAAGCTAAGCAAAAAAAAAAAGGAGTTTAATATATTAAAAAAAAAAAATCTATTTTTTTCTATATTTAATTGAAGTAACAAATATTTTTTAGAAATACGTAATTGATTTTGGTGCGATTTGTTATTATTTTTTAATAAATTAATACAAATTAAATACAGTTTGTGGCCATTTTTTTCTTTCCTTTTTAGTTTGCTTTTGTTTTCTATTTTTTTTTTTTTTTTCTTTTTAAATAAATACATTTTGTAAATATTAAATAGTTTTAAATGTAATCAGACAGCAAGAAAATTAATGAATGGAATCTCATAGTTAGTTGTGTTTTTTTCTCTTCTTTGTTTTAGTTTATATATTTAAATATAAATTATGTGTTTAGTTGCTTTTGTTTGTGTATAATAAAAATGTCTTTTTTGACACAAAACCAAGAGAGGAAAGCAAAAAAATCACACACATTTTGATCTAGATGTAATATATATATATATATATATATTTTTTTTTTTTTTTAATAGTAGTGCGACCTAGCACTAAATGTTAGATAAAAACAAAAAATAAAAGCAGTTCTTAACTGATAAACTCAAAATGTTTTTCAAACAATTTTTATTAAGATTAACATATATTGCTATTCATTTAGTTCATGATACTCAGTTCATCAATTATTTTTTACTAACATTTAGTGCTTAGTCGCCCTACTATTTGTATGAACATACTTTTGCCATGTGTGTGAGCGAGAGCGCAAATGATTTCAAGTGCGAGCAAAAAAAAAAAAATAATAATAAACAAAAAATACTGCAGCTGGAGTTGCGGATGGTCCTTGCTGTTCGCTCATGTGTGTATGTGTGTGTGTGTGTGGTTTTTCAGTGTTGCATAACGTGTGAAGTCTTTAACGTTTATTCAAATGAATGCAAAATTCGATTTTTTGACTTTTTGAAAGTTTTTTTTGTTGTTTTGTTTTGTTTTGTTTGCTTTTTATTATTATTATTATTCTTGTTGTGCAGTTGAAACAATGCCTCGATAAATGAAATTTAACATAAATAATAATAATAAAAAAAAGAAAGTATTGAATAAATAAATAAAAAATAAAAGTAAAAATAATAAAAATGGAACGAAAACAAAAACGAATTTTTGCATAGGGAAAACTAGCTTTAGCTGACGTTGTTCGAGTGTGTTGACGTTGCGTATGTGTGTGTGTGTGTGTGTGTGTTTGCCCAGTTAACAACATATGTCAGGATATTATTTGTTGACCCAAAATTTGGAATAAACAAGTTAATGTGGGGCGTTACAAAAATTAAAAAGAAAATAAGAAAAAAACAAAAGAAAAAAGTTAATGAAAAATACTATATAGCTGACATAGCTGTTGTTGTTGTTGTTATTGTTGTTGTAGTAGTAGTTCTTGGTGGTGTTGTTGCTGCTGCTGCTTATGTTGCTCTTGTTGTTGTTGTTGTGTGTGGGTATTGATTGTGTGTATGTGTGTGTGTGTGTGAGTGTGTTGCATTTAACGCTTATTGGTTGGCTTAAAGTTACAGGACAACATCTCCTCCTTGGCCAATTTGGCACGATATTCGGCCATCATATCGCGACACTGTATGGCAATATCTAATAGGGTCGAGAACATTGTCTCGCCACGCTTACAATACGCATCCTGATCGTAATCCACATAATTGGTCAAATCATATAAGGCCTTCGATTCGGCTAGGAAATTCTCCAGCGTTGCATTCACGCTGCGATGATATTCAACGACCATTTCCTCGGTCTGTTGCAGATCATCGATAGCCTGATGCTGTACGATCAGCTCCTCGGACATTTCATGTTCCTGTAAAATCCATTGACGATATTGATATTGATATAGTTATGGCTGGATGTGAATATGCATGCATGAATATTATGATATTAGGCGCTAGATTACTTAGGATTAACATAATATTCCTATCTTAATAATTAGACTTGGGTTGAAATGAATGCCAATCATTTTTTTTTTATTGATCTCATTAACAGTTTAACATTCGCTGCACATAGAAAGAGATAGATATACATACATATATATATATATATACATATGGGATATACATTGCAATATATGATACATGATATATATATATATGTATATATGTATATCTATACATGCACACACTACGCTAGAAATTGATGCAATTTGGTTACTCCGCTTGTCAAAGTTCTTAAGATATATATATATATCTCCCAATCTGGGTCAGACTTCGCTTGGGCTGGCCTGTGCGCTAGTTTTCCCCCGTCCAGAATTTTGAATGAGACAGCTTTAAAGTAATTCCATATGTATATATATACCAGGAAAATGATATAGATATATATCTTTATCTTTCTATATACTTGTACACAGATATAGATATCTAGATCATTTTCTATGGCTATACACGGGAACATGTACATATGACAATTTCGTTGCCTAACTATACATATATATCCTATATCTATATCCATTTGTCTATATATTAAAGAATTTCATTTTTTTTTTTTTGGGTGTTTTTATTTTTTTTTTTTTTTTCTTTTTTTTTTGTTCCGTATGTCTTTACTATTGTTTTTATATATATGTGTATATATATATATCTATATACTCAGCCAAACATATATAGATATATATACCTACATACATATGCACACACACGTTTATAGATATAGATAGTTATGATATTATATGTATACATATTATGGCCTTGTGGATGAGCGGCTTCGAGGTGGACGATTGACCAACGGCTTTGGCAGCTTTGGCTTGGGGCGGTTACGAGTCTAGAGGTAGAAATAGGCAATGATCAAATTGAGCACAAGAGGAAAGGGAGAGGAGGAGAAGAGAAGGGATAGGGGGCAGGGGAGAGGGGAAGACTAAACTAAACTCGCCTCACAGCAGACATTTGACAAGCGGACGTGACAACACTAAATCGAATGGGAACTAACTCTGAGCTTTACACAAACACACACACATGGAGAGAGAGAGAGAGAGAGAGGGGATCACTCTCTCCCACATGCACACAGATAGACGGATTGACAGCGTGGTGTCGCCTCCTATGACTGCAGATATCCGGCGTATTCGCGCACCAGCATCTGTCGCTCCAGTGTTGGGAAACTGCACAAAGTAACGGTGTCGGTGCGATTGATGCGATATCTCCAGGCATTGTGCTCCCCTTCATCTTTGTCGGCAAACTCCGGCGGCGGCGGCACCAGCTCATCCAGTGGCAGCCACTGCGGCAGCAGCGAACGCGTCGCCTCCACCAGATGGCGCATCGCGGCCTTGTTGCGCTTCTCCTCCGCCTGGTGGCGCTGCAGCTTCTGCAGATAGCGCTGCCCGGCCGGACGCAGCTGCTGGAAGTCGAGCGGCGTGGTCAGCTTCAGCAGCGGCACAAAGAAACGCTTGAATGTATTGTAGGCGCGTCGCGGCTTGGTGAGCACCTGCCCGCCACCCGGACCCATGAAACTCGGCTGCGGATAGCTCAGCTCCGGCTGGGGTTTCTTCAGCCTCTTTGTATTTTTCGGCGACGACGGCGGTGGCGGTGGCAGCGACTGCGGCGACTGCGACGGCTGCGATGGCTGCTGTAGCTGCTTCTTGGTCATCTGCTTGCCATGGACATCCTGGTTGCGATTCCACGTCGGCTTGGCATCTTGAGCGGCACGACCCTTGACGCTGCTATGGGCACTTGTTGTGGCCGCTGCTCTGCCCACACCAGATGCGGCAGCAGCGGCGGCTGCTCCTCCTCCCAGCTTCACCATGGCAGCATTGCGTCCACGATCTCTGGCCAGAGCCGATGATGCCGCCGAGTGACGTTTGATGGCTGCTGCCTCGGCGGCGATTTGACGTTGCTTAGCTGCTGCAGCTGCTGCGGCGATTCCTGTGGCGTGCGTCGCTTCGACGCTCATGCGCTGCGCCACTTGAGGCTTCTTGCCCGCATCGTGAGTCTTGGCATGATTCGTCTTTGGTGCAGCTGCGGCTCCAGCTGCTGCACCGCGTCCTGTACGCGGTGTGGCAATGCCCCTGATGTTGCTGCCGGCCTGCAGCAGGCTGCTCTTGGTCGCGCGCTGCATATCGATTGGGCCCTGTCCACGGACGCACACGCACACACACACACACACACACAGACAGTTGACAGATGATCTCACAGCCACACACAAAGCAGGAGGGAGGAATGAATTCAGCTGGAGAACCACTCGAAAATGTCCGATGCTAACGATTGCTCGAGTATTTTCAAGATTTACTAAATGTTTTCTGAATATACACAATAGTGTATATTCTCTCGGTTTTGTTTTGACTGGTGTGAGTGCTCGATTTACAATGAAACTGAATTACCAACGGCTATGACAGATCGACCTCTCTCTGACAGTTCTCTCTATGACTACTACTGAATATGAGCAAAGTTGAAGGGATTCGATTGATATATAATGTTGAAATGGGATTAACTGAAACGCCATCTGGCGGAAATCGCACGCAACTATCTAGAGAATCATCAATATGGGTATATAATGGATTAGATCGTAGAGATCTAAGAGTTCTTGCTATATAATATCAATAGGGGACTATCTAAGACGCCATCTGGCGGAAGTCACACGCAATTATATATAAAGTCACCAATATGGAAGTATAATGGATTAGATCGTACAGAGTTCTCGCTATATGATATTGAATTAGGGGTAACTGCAACGCCATCTGGCGGAAATCGCACGCAACTATCTAGAGAATCATCAATATGGGTATATAATGGATTATATCGTAGATATCTACGAGTTTTTGCTATATAATATCAATAGGGGACTATCTAAGACGCCATCTGGCGGAAATCACACGCAATTATATAGAGTCACCAATATGGAAGTATAATGGATTAGATCGTAGAGATCTACGAGTTCTTTCTATATAATATTGATATGGGACCAAGTACAAAGTACTTTTCAAATATTATACATACGCCATCTGGTGGCAAAAAATTAGGTAATTTAGATGGCGCCCGAGCTGGGCTTTAAGTTGGTAGCAAGATCTTGGTATAATATATACATAATATAAGAAAAATATATATAAATTAAAAATTAAATTCTTTTAGGAAAAAGAAGTTAGTAATATGAACTACGCTAAATTATGGTTTTTAATCATATAATAAGTCCTATATCATAATTTGCATATATAACTGTGATATTTCCCTGAAATATTCAATAAACAGTTACGCCATCTGGCGGAAATTTGCACATGTCAGCGACATTTGAGCTGAAGTGCAGTATTAAAATATCAGAGGCAATGCCAATTGCTGCGATTTTTATAAAACTTCGCTACTCTATGGCAAAAGCTCTTATCAGTAGGATATATGCATGACGCCATCTGGCGGAAATTTCTATAACTTAATAATAAACTAAATCTTACAATATAGGCAGCTAATAACTAGTCGAACTTAAATGCTATAGGCTAACGAAATATGCCTAATACAACTAGCTTAGGCTTAATGACTAGATTATGCTTAAACGACGAAGGGGAAGGGGACACACGAACTGTGGCTTGGGGCATATGCAAGACGGCCAAGCCGCCAGCTGGTTGCACAATCTTTGGAATGGGATATACTTACGCTCAGCGAACTAAGCATGGCCAGATCCATGTTGGCGGCATTTCCGTTCTTGCTATTGTTGTTATTGTTGTTGTGGCCGCGCTGCAGCGATTGCTGATGCTGATGGTGATGATGATGATGGGCCGACTGTGGGGCCATGTTAACGCCATGCTCGGCCAGCTGTTGCTCCTCGACCTCCTCCTCCTCGTCCATGTCGATGGGCTCACAGTCACCATGCCCGACCTCGGCCACATCCTTGACCACCAGCTCCTTGACACGATCCGCATAGCGTAATGTGTTCAATGTATGCTCGCAACTGCTCAGGCCCGGCGATATCATGGCAATCATGCACGTCTTGCTCTTCTCCCCAATGAACGAGTCACGCAGCACCTGCGTCAGCTTGGAGACACGGAATGGCAAATGTGCCGACTGTTTGCCCAACGCACGGATGCACTCCTTCAGTGCGAGCAGTGACTTGTTGATTTCGGCGCCCTCCATGCGGGTCTGGCGATCCGCCGATGATGTGTCCACGCCACGCTCATTGCCCGCCAGGTCAATGAATGAGAATTTGCCATGAATTTTGCTGCTGCCCATGGGACGCAATACAATTTGAAATACGGCATGCGAACGCGATGAATTTGAATTGGCCGATGTTTGGCCAGAGGTTCGTGCCGCATTGCCGTGCTGTATCAGTTTCAGTACCTCCTCGACGCTGTCGACCACCTTTTCGGTGAGGCCGACGACCTGTACCTGTTGCTTGCCATCCTCCAGGACGCGCAGCTTTTGCTTATCAGCGAGCAAATCAAAGACCTGTAACGACGACACAATATTAATATCTGGCCAACTATCAGAGAGATATACATATGTATGTATTATATATGTATGTATGTTCACACCTTGCCGCTGTATATTTCAAAGAAACTGGCCGAAACGACCAAATTCAGCGAGCGATAGCGGGGCCCGTTCAGTGTGACGAAGACATCCTTGGCGGCCATGGCATAGATGCCGTTCTTGCAGTCCTGCACCTTGCCATTGAATTCACCACCCATCGTGTGTGTTTTGCCCGAGCCAGTCTGTCCATAGGCGAAGCATGTGGCCATACCCCCCTCGAAAATTGTCTTGACCAAAGGTTTAGCAGTATATCTGGAAATTAGAGTTAAAAATTGAGAAGAATTAGTATATAAATTGCACGTATGTGAAACAATATAATACAAATTTAGCTAAGGGTGTTGCTAAAGTGTTTATATACAAGTAATCCTACGTCAAAGTTCTTCGTTAAGTTCTTTGAAAACCTTTTCTGCTTAGAACTAACATTCTTAACATGTTTGAATTTTGTTTTCTCGTTCCTTAAGTTCATGTTTAGCTGTATCTTGTCATAGGATCAAAATGCTATCCCCTATATCATACAATTCAGCAGAAAGCTGCTTTCTTCGTTGAGTTTATGGAAAGCATAATTCGTTAAGCTTTGCCTAGAACTCATTATGATTGTAGCTCAACTGTAGGAACTTTAACTCCATTTCATATTATAAGGATATATAATATATATTTAAGTATTTACATATTTCTCTAATAAAATCTACTGTGCTATACCGCCTCAAGCAATGAAGTGTCATCCATTATGTTTCATATACTATAAGAAACCATAAATATCTGTTAATTGGAAGCTATATGCCTTCCATGCTATGATAATGCTATCTATACTACAAATTTAAAGCATGGCAAATATCTTTGTCATTCTTCAATTAAAGCTATAAAAAGTAAATATCAAATAATAGTTAAATATAAACTAATTGCATCAATATATTAATGTATTTGTATATTTACGTATAACAAAATCATAATGTGGTTTGCGGCTATAATTAAACAGCTGTAAACACACACGCACACACACACACACACACACACACAGAAACTCACACGGCAGCGCTTATCAAATTCAATGATTAAATTTCACCGTAGTTTAAGTACGTGGCGCAGCAGTTTTTAATGCCATTGACTCATGCGCAAAAAGCCGGAAGGAAGCGGCATTAGAAATGTGTGCCAAAGGCAGTGAGGTGCAAAGGGGCAGAACGAGAGAGAGGAACAGGCGGCGGCAGCAGCTCTAATCGAAAGCCTCATTTAATCCGCCCAGGCGAGACAGGGACAGAGACAGATACAAAGTAAGAAATGAAATGAGCTTCAATTCATTCACTTGGGAAAAAAAATTGCTGTGACGACGGTTACTTTTTGAACCGAGCAGCTGAAGAGAAAGAAGACAACAAAAAGAACACCCGAAATAAACGCATGTGTCACTGACTGACTGCGCAATACGCTAGTCGGCAGCGCATTAATACAGGCGAACAAATGCTGCAGCCAACCCAATATGCCCTCTGCCTCAGTCAGTGTCCAGTTGCTTTGCTCGGCGTCTTCGATGAGAAATCAAAGCCGAGACGCGGCCAAGTTCATTGAGGCGAATTTAAACGAAACGAAACGAAACACAAAACGAATGACCGACCGAGCGAGCGAGATGGCAAATGGACAGACATACAAACGAACAGACGAACGGGCGGACAGACTAAACAGATGGAGTTGCTTTTTGCGTTTAGTCATACACCACCAACAACAACAACACCAGCAGCAACAAGAAGAAACACAGCAACAACAAGAAGAATGGCACAGCTTGGCTATTTCGGGAGCGAACGGTTTAACGAAGCAAGTGTGCGTGCATGTGTGTGCGATACGTTTGCCTGTGTGAGAGTCGCTCTGTGAGTCAGTTGCTGTTGCTATTGCTATTGAGCTGAACTTGTGCGCATTTCGTGTGTCGCCAACGCAACAACAAAAATAACAACAGTTACAATAAGAAGAACGCACAGCTGTTCGCATTACTTGCCATCTGCTAGAGAAGGACGGCCACAGGATAAAGCGAGACATCACATATGCCAAGCTCAATGCAAAAGCAAATTAATTTGCAGATCAACCGAAATCTGTTATAGCAAAACTCGTATATGATTAATCAATGGAAATTGTTGGCTTTTTTTCATATCATATCGGGTTCTCTGAGATGGTTTCTATGGCAACTGTATGTGATACATATATTAAATGCGATGCGCTTAAAAATTATATTCACTTGAACTGGGCGAGAAATTGTTAGCATAGAAACAATTATTATACTAGACAATATGATATTATTTCAAATAGGAGATGAATCAAAGATGAAAGGGAAGCGATGAATCCCCCTTTTAAATAAAAAAAAAAAATAAATAAAAATAAATAAATAAATAAATACTTAGAAAACTAATAAATATTTTCAGAAATTATATTAAAAAAACCTAATAAAATAAAACAAATAAAATAAATCATATTAAAATAATAAATATCACATTAAATATCTTAATAACTCAAGGACTCATTTAAGAAATGTTGATCTCATTAAAAAAAAAAAAAAAAATAAATAAATAAATAAAGAGTATAGAAAAACAAAAATCATTTTTGTAAAATATTCAAATAAAAACTGATTTAATAAAAAAAAGTAATAGTTAAATGATCAAGAATATTAGAGCTCAATGTATTGAAATTTGTAAATTATTATTTACACAATAGGAATTATTAAAATTGTTGAAATAAAAAAAAAAAATATCGGTTTAAGAAAATCTCTTCAATCAGTTTAGCTTTAACCTATCCTGAGATCCTTTATGTTCACTGTATTCGTTATTTATTTGGCTTTACATTTATACGATAAATTTCAATATGATATTTAATGTTTAGCTCTATATGATATTTAACCTGTTTCATCTAATACTATTGCCCTGTTCCCAAGACCAATTCGAATGTTCTATTCCAGACTATAACTCACATAAAGAACTCATATTCCACATATGTATGCTTTAGTTAACTTAGATGTATATACTATATAGTTCTAGAGAGATTCTCGGTACTCACTTGTAGACCATAGCATTGTCGCACGTATCGTTGAACGCGTAGTCGAAACGGAATTTGTGATTCTCTAGGAATTTGGTTAGGTCGACTTTGTTGCGCGGCTCGTGGACCATGAGCATATCCTTGCGGGGCACGGATATGACGTCAATCTCCTTGCGATTGATCTCTTTGCGGCTGAGCGGACGCTTGCGCACACAGACTGTAATCTGATGATCGTCGACCACCTGTCCATCCATTAGCGGCACAAATTCCAGGGTATTCTGATATTCGCGTATCATTTGTGCAGTCTCCCAATTGGGATTTCCTGGATCCTGATTCATCAGTGCCACCTTCTCCTCCTTGATCTCGGCCTGGCGAGCGCGACGCTTCTCACGATTCTCCTTCAAGCGTTCCACCTCCTTCAGGGCGTGGCTGCGTCGAGCGCCGGCTGCTGTTGAATTATTCGAGTTGTTTGTGGTGCTGCCGCCGACGCCGACGCCGCCGCCGCCGCCACCCGCAGCAGCCGCTGCAGCCGAGGCGGCCGCTGTTGTGGCCGTTATCGAGGTGCGTTCGTTCATCAGATTGTTGCTGTTGCTGTTGCTGGACACCGCCGATGCGATGCGCGTCTGTGCATTGCTATTGAGCTGCATGTGCGCATAGCGGGGCCGCATCATACCGCCCGTGGCTCCGACGCTGCTGCTATTATTGCTGGCGCCCACCGAGGCGGCGGTCATGTTGCCAACGCTCTGGCTGTTGCCCAACTGTGCGCCCATCTCGCGATTGCTAGCCTCGCTGATCTTGTTCAGCTGTGTGCCGGTCATGGTCATACGTGCAGTTGAGCTGCCGCCACCGCTGCCACCGCCGCCGGCAATGGCCGATTGTGTGGGATTGCGTGAGAGATTGTTGGGGGCTGTGGCCTGCTTTTTGGGCTCTGGCGCTGTGTGATGCATTTCATTGGGATCGCCCATGGCCAACTCTGGATTCAGTGATAGTATGGCCTCTAGCTCCACCTCCTTGCCCTTTGTCTCGCCGCGCTCATACCACTCGACGGTGATGCAGCGTGCCGATGGATTCAGTTTGGATACAACGGCACCATGGACGCGGCCGTCGGTGCGTTTGATCTTAACGCTCTGCCCGATGTTGATCATGTCCATTGATAATGGTCTTACAGTTGTAGATGATGATGTTCGTCTTCTTCTTGTTTGTGTTGATGTATTTAATACTTGCTCAGCCTTCTACTAAAGACCTTGCTGCGATTTTTATATATATAAATATTTTGTTGTTGCTGTTGTTTATATCAATTTTAAATCCAAATCCAGATTCGCGATTATTGTGTGTGCGTCTTATTTCTCCCTTTAGATCGTTCTCTGCATGGATAGAATAGAAATTTATATTAACAATATTATCTATAAACGTAAACACACATACTTATTTATATATATTGGAGTAAACAATTTATCAGACTCCGTTAAGCGAAATATTACTTTTTTTGAATTATTTAAACTTAATTTTGTTTTCTTGAATTGTAAATGTTATAAATTTAGAAATATATAAAAAAAATTTTTTTTTTTTTTTGAAATATTTTCTATTGTGTTCGGTCGTACAAAAGTCGAAAATGAGGCAAATTGTCAAATGCTGCTGAACGTTGTGTTCCACTGACAGTGCAGTCAACGCTTACTCACATCAACTGCTGCTGCTTGGTTTCCAACAACAATAACAATAAAAAAACTAAAAATCAAATAACAACGTTCGAAATGCTGAAGCGAGACAGCAATATATCAAAAATGGCTGCTGCTGTTTGCCGCCTTGCTGCTGCCGCTGCTACGGAATGACGACTACTGCTTTGGCTTTGGCTTTGGCGTTGGCTTCTTCTATGTCGAGGTCGCAAAATAAACGGCGTCGCTCAGCGCGCCTTTGCATGTGTGCGTGTGCGTGCTTTTGTATATGTTTTCACACAAAATTCAAATGCCCAACTGTCGCTTCGCTATCGATAACAGCAACAAAATAAAACATATGCATTTACATACACAGATTTTCAAGTCACTAACACACACAGAATTACACATATGCATGTATGTATGTTGGTAAATTTATGTGCAGCGACGCGGCGTTAGGCTTTGCCCAATTGTGATTTGTGCGCCGATTTGATTTTTGCATGCACTTAGAGCGGCGTTGTGCAACACTGTTAACGTATGCGGCACATAGCGACAGTGACACAAACTCACACGCATCACATACATTTGTAACTTGCACACTTACACAAAGAGGCAGGCTCTCTCATACATGCATGCCTGCATATATGCATATAAGGCGCGTGTAAAAGTGCCAAAAACACTCAAAACAGCCGCTAATCAATGCCAGCAGCTTTACGTTGCTAATTACACATACACTCACACACACTCTATAAACTACATATGTATATAAGTATGTATGTGTCTTGTTACGCTGTTGTTGCGGCCACAGCAGTAGCAGTAGCAATAGCTTTACGTCATGCAGTAGCTGACGGCTGCGGCTCCCACATAGAAAAACATTCGTATTCGCACACACACATACATATGCATATTGACAGTAGCAAAAGACATTGGGCTTCACAGGCCATCAGGGCTTTCATGCACATGCACACGAACAAACACACACATAAATACATGCACGCATATCTCTATCATATACGCGGAAATGAAATTGTAATTTTGCAAAACTTCTATTTCTGCTGCGACTGCGACTGAAACAGCGGCGGCGGATGGCGTTGCACCAAATACAACGTGTAATATACGCTCACCTCGACACACTCGCTGATTTGAACACACGCGCTGCTTCGTCTTCAAAAACTATTTAATAGCACAATCCATAAAATTACTAAAAGATTCTTTTTTAATATTTTTTTGGAATTAATCACAACTAGATATCACAAGAGTGTGTTCGAAATTAATTTACAAAGCGACCAGATGTCAACAACAGAATTTTAGTTCAGAGTTTGCTTCGCCATTGTTTTTTTTTTTCTTTCTCTTCTTTTAGTGCCAGCCAGTCATAGCGTGTATTTTACAGCACTGGTGCGCCGACACACGGCTGTCCGTTAGAATCAAATAAGTATATAAAATGCGTACGCAACAAAAGTAAGCATTATTTTTACAATTATTTTTTCGAAGCATTTTAAAAAGGACTAGCAATAGAAGTCTTTACATATGCATACTCAAGTCAATTCAACTAACTTTAAGTGCAACAGCTGCTTAACAAGACGTCTGGTATGTTTTGGTATTTCTCGGCATTTCATAAAACGACAAGTGCATACACGAATATATATCGATATGCCGATATCAGAAAAAACGCTAACCCTGTGTACATGTTTGTTTGTGGTGGTTGCAATAGATTTGTTTGTGCGTAGAAAGCGTAAATTATTGCAACGAAAAATCTAAGCGTAAAAATTTTGCACAACATAAAACGCGTCTCATTTGCAAATCGTATACGGTTAGTACTAACAATTAAGATTAACTAAATGACATGCACTAGCAATTGACTGCAATACCAATACCAACAGCAGCAGCAACAGCAGCGAAGCAGCAGAATGGACATCATGGACATACAGGCTGTCGAATCGAAGCTAAGTGACGTCACAGTGACACCAATACCGCGCTCGCAGGTGCAAAATTTCTACAACTATCAGCAGCAGCGCGAACAGCGCGAGCAGCAGCCACAAATTCAAATCTCTGCTATACATCATTCGCGCAGCGGCGGCAACAACAGCGCTGGCAGCGCTGCCAGCAACAGTGACTATGTGAACAACGGCGGCAATAGCAACGCCATCAGCGGCGGCGGTGGCAGTAAACGTGATCGAAATGCATCGAGTAGCGCTGCAGCAACCGCAGCTGCTGCGGCCGCCGTTGCCGCATTGCAATACTCGCCGCAATTTCTGCAGGCTCAGCTCGCCCTGCTCCAGAAGCAATCGAACACCACTGCCACGCCGTCCGCTTCCTCTGCCGCTGCAGCAGCGGCGGCGGCTCTATCCCTGGCCAACATAGCAGCGGCCAGCAATGGTCGCAATCTCTCTAGCACCGGCACGAATAGCAACAATAACAACAACAGTAACAATAATAACATCAACAACAACAGCAATGCAAACGGCAATGGGAATGCTGTTAACCTTAATCTCGGCCTGAATCTGACACAATCCCAGCTCAAATACCCGCCCCCATCCACGTCGCCGGCAGTGGTGACCACTCAGACGTCGGCGAACATCACCACACCGCTGACCTCCACCGCCAATCTGCCGGCAGCGGGCAGTGTCGGCAGCAATGGCCTGAGCAAGTACGCCCAGTTGCTGGCGGTGATCGAGGAGATGGGCCGTGATATACGTCCCACATATACGGGATCGCGAAGCTCGACGGAGCGACTGAAGCGTGGCATTGTCCATGCCCGCATCCTGGTGCGCGAGTGCCTCATGGAAACGGAGCGTGCGGCCCGTCAATGAGAGGAGGAGGAGTGCGGCATGCCGCAGCTAAAGTCACCCGATTAAGCTACACACTAGATTACTACACACAACACTACAATCAGAGAACTCTACATTGCACTACACAAGACACGCACTCAACATGGGCATGGTGAAAAGGAATCTAGCATTTAAGTGTGACCAGACTCTTGTAACGATTCTATTCTTTCCTTCTTCTATTACTTTTACGTTGCAATTTCATGAATCGAAGGAGAACCTTGAGCGATGTTGTCGTCTATTTGAGATCGATCCGTGACCAAATCGACTCCAAGCACAGCATGCTCAAGGCCGTCGATGTTTTGGCTATGATATTTGCTTTCACTGTGCCTGCTAAAAGTAATTTGTTAAAGTGACGGATAGCGAGCTATTGACTGCGCTCGTTAGCTTTAACTGATTAATGCTTTCAATTATTATTTAAGTGTAAAACTATTATGATTATAATATTTCATTATTAAACAATAGCGAATTCTAACTCTTTTATGTTTTCAATTTAGTTCTTGCATTATTTTTATTTTGTTTTGTTTCTTTCGAAGATCTACAAAATTGGCAAATGGATTGCCGTCGGACCATAGTTAAAAATGTTTAGACTAGCTCAGGTTATATATATATACATATGTATGTGTGTATGTTATATACAATATATATATAAGTATATATCTCATATATGTATACAGATTTGAAGCGAGCCACAAATAGCTTCGCATTTTCGATATATATATAAATATATATGTATATGCATATATATATAGCTATATCTATATGCATATATATATCCTTATGCATAAGCCTAGGCTAAGTTTCACCTGCGTGTATTGTGTGTTCCAAACGTTGATGTTGTACAGCTTTAAAAATAGGACACTCGAAATGCATACATGCATACATACATATACATACATATATGTATGTATGCATATACATCAGGACAAATTGCACGGATATTTTAGATATATATAGATGCCCATATATGCATAATATACATTTGTTATATAGAGTACGGATCTGTCTGCAAATCATATATACATATATATATATACAGATATATCTATATACGAGCATATATAATAAGTTCAAGCGTGTATACCAAGCCGAAGAATCGAATAAACTGATTTTTTTGGTTTTTATAAAATAAAAGCAAAGAATACAGATAATATATAAGAGTTTGTATTTACCTTTTTAGGACTTGCAGTCAAGACACATGTTGTTGGTGTAATTTTAATGGTAATTGTATCTGTTTTGTTAAAATTCGAAACTTATTTACGGTTACAAATTTAAAAAAAAAATTCTGGTTTTGTAAAAAAATGAAAAACTATGAAAAGTAATTTCCTTTACGAATTTACAATGGAAACTAAATAGAAGCTCAGACATTTGGGCCTAGGCGTGCTGACAGATCGTCTTTTTGACAGATAAATGCATGATATCTCAGTTATTCAATTCAAATTTGGCAAAAAAACATCTTGGCATTGTTATTTAAATCATTTTTGTGATTCGGTATTTTTTAGTGCATTCGTGCAATATGCAATCAAAACATATCGAAACTGAGGCCATTCGATCTAACAGAACTTATCGACATTGTGACAATCGTTGCGTGTAGCCAGACTTGTTGATTATGAAACTTTTGAAAATGTTACGGTTTTTGCATTTATTAATTTTGTATCCTTCTCTATAGTCTTAAATCCTTCTCTCCACAATCGATGTACGGACAGCATAGGGGAAACGGTTTTTTGGTATCCTCGACCATCTTGCAGGGCCATCTTAGACTGCCCACTGATGGGCAGCTATCAGAGGGAAACAAATTTTACAGGGTATACATACAGTTGTGCACAAAAGTTCACTTACATTTTGCCCGTCATAGCACCACCTGCCTGACAGGTGAACTGCACGCACTCTCCTGGCAGCGAATAGCTCTCCTCCGCCTTCAAATTCATTCCACCAAATAGGCAATCTAATAAGAATGTAATCCATATATGTATGTAGGTTTATTGAAATCCTGAAGAGCAACTCAGCCACGACTTACCGCCCAGCACCAGCAGCGAGTGGGCGCCCAGCACCACAATAAGCAGGACAATTGTCTCCGTCTTCATAATGGGAAATAGTTAACGTAAAGCTCAAAATTTGAGTTGAAACTGCATGATCTGCCTTCGAGCTCCGTCAATTATATAGCTCTAGAGCTATCAGCTATATAGTGTCTGGTTTATCAGATTGATTAGCATCTCTGACCTGGGCAACGATTTAGCAGAGGTCGCTCGAGTCGCTGATAGACTTTATTGCGACTAAAAACAAATTATTGAAACGGATTTATATAGATTTATATAGATTAAAAATCCATAATATTTCTATGGAAGCCATCTGTTGTTAAATTTGGGTATTTCCTTTACAGTTCGGTACCTCGAAGTCTCGCACTGAAATTTGAAATTTACCTGTATATGTGTGTGTATATATACTTCCAATTGGACATCTTTCACATGATCTTCGCATCATATATATTTACCTATTTGTATGCCCATTAAAAATGCGTTTTTCTGTGTCAGATTTGAGCGTTTCTCGAGATATCTCAGGCGAGCTTTACAATTCTACTCAATTGCCTGCGTCTGTCTGTCACTCATCTAATCAGACAATGGCACGCCAATTGGAAGAGCCAACCGCTTGTCACTTAGCTTTAAGCTAAATGTGTCAATTCAATTTACATGCACTTCTTTGGGCTATATCCAATATATAATCAGGTTTCCAATTGGAAAATATAAGTTCAGTTATTGGAATACCAAAAATAATTTGTTGAACTAATTTGATCAGTTGCACATTTATTCTAATTGGAATTGTGTCGTTCAATAACACGGAATCGCTTAAATACAGTTTGAGACTTCTAATCACCTCCAATTAGCACCTGATTAATGAATATAAATAATTTACAGCTTATTTTAATGTAGGGTAAACTCAATTGGATTAGCAATTATCGGGTCAATTCAATAGAAATTGCCAATAGATAGAACCTATAAGAGAAATTATACACACATCCAATAAGATCTATGTGCCTAGATATAATTCAATTGGAATGTTCACTTTAAAAGTCTTTGAAGTCCTGTTATTTTGTAATATAAATATAATTTGTATAATATAATATACATATATACATAGATTCTAATTGGATAGGGGATATATCATCATTGGCTTGGACAGATGCGCATGGCACAGCAATCCGGATAAGGCTTCGTATAGTCGTTGGGCGTGAAATAACAGCCGTCCGCCAGTTGCATGCGATCACAGCTAAAGATATATAGAAGTCGATTAGATATAAGATATAGTAGCCTATAGATGCCGCGACTCACTGCTTGATCATGAGCACATAGTCCTCCCGGCAATAGACCTTGGCGCAAAAGTCAAACACATCGACGGGATAGACGGTTCCATTGCGGGGCACGGCCAGCTTCAGTTCCGCATAGAAGCAATGCTCCGGTAGAGCTAAAGTGGATATACATACATAAATATACATACATACATACATATATACATATGATCTGTGATCCAGAGACTCACTCGGATGCTTCGTATTGCCCCTGTACTGTGTGCTGAAGCCTTGCAGCTCGCCCGCCAGCATTAGGCATATTCCAATTGGAATCCAGCATATTTCCAGTTTGCGCATCTTCAAGTTCCAGCTCAGCTGCGGCTCGACAGTGGGAACTTTCGCTTTATAAGGCAACAGATGTGACACTGAGCATCGTCAGCTCAACTTATCGGCTCTTTAAATCGTTTTGTTTTTGTTTTTCTCATTCTCATTTTAATTTGCTGCTGTTCTCCGAGTTTTGTTTGTTTGTTGCGAAAATATTGTTTACATATGTATCTTTGTGTGTATAGGTATACGTATATGGATATAGTATAAAATATAATGTAACACGGTTTAGTCTCGTAATGCTCACTGGGCCTTAGCCTTTTGATAATTCTATTGTGTTTGTTTGCATAAAATAGTTTCTAGTTTATGAATCAAGCAGAAGAGAGGGAAAGAATGCGTGTGAGTGAGAGGGAGACAGAGAGAGACAGAATGGATGGAGATAGAAAGAAAAAGAGAGAGCGATAGATAAAGGGAGGGAAAGAGAGAGGGAGACTGAGAGACTAAATGAAAGACAAAGTGGAGAGAGAGTCTAAGAGAGACTCGTAAGGACAGATAACGGGAGAGAAAGAAAGAGAGAGAGAGAGAGACAGAGAAGGAATTATAAAGACAGCAAAAGAGAGGGCAAGAGGCAGAGACGTAGAGACATAGATAAGAAGAGGTTTAGGGAGAGAGAGAGAGAGAGAGACAGAGAGAGAGAGAAAGAGAGAGATATGAAGCGAGAGAGAGAGAGCTAAGTAAAGACACACAAATCGAAAGTGAGATATAAGAGAGAGACAATAGAGAAATACCGATACAAAATAGGCAAAGACTAAGAGAGAGAGAGAGAGAGAGAGAGAGAGAGAGAGAGAGAGAGGGAGAGAGCGAGAGAGCGAGAGAGGGAGGGACAATTTGAACAATTCAGATTACTCATAATTCTGTCAATACTCGACTATTGATTATTTTTATTATATCTTGCTCTCTCTTTCCCTCTTTGATACTCTCTAGATCTATTCTAAATCTATTAGTTTCTATATTCACACAACACATTTGCATTTTCGTCTCCCTAACTCTCTTAACAAACAATTTGTACGATACCTATTCTATAAATATATACTAATATATACTTATATGTATATCTATATACATATATGTATATGTATGTATGTACATTCACATTGTTCGGGTGATGAATGCCTATAAATCATAATAAAACTTTGAGCATTTTTTCTATTCTCTCATCGACCTGTTATTGATGCCGGATTTCCCATTGTTGTTTTTTCTTTTTTGCTGTTTTATACCCAAAGATCTTAATAATTGGCTAGAACGGGTATATAGGCTTTTGCGCAAGAGACAGAAGAATGACTATGATTTATAAAATAGAGCCTTTCCCTCTCTCTCTCTCTCTCTCTTTCTCTCTCTCTCTCTCTCTCGCTCCCCCTCTTCATACGCTCTATTTATATCAGCCTTGCTGTTCATTCCCCTTTTTTCTGCAGCCTCAGCTTTCTTCTTCAAGGCCAGAGCTATACCAAAAGTTAGCTCAATGGGCGTTTATACTTGTAAATCCCATTCAAAATTAAACAGTCGAAAATCAAGGTACGCATATGTTTATATACTTTATATATAAACATATATAAATAAAGCTGATAAGACTTGGTTGACCTTGGCAAAGCAACTGGGACAGCGGCAGTGCAGCCAATTTAGCTTTTTTCCCGCCATAGTTGACTTGGCTCTAAATGATTTTTTTTTATACAGATTTTCGCTTTCATTTATTTAACATATAGTCACCATATATGCCCGTTATGCCTCTATAAGCGGTGTAAGCGAATCAAGTGAGGTCTGTTGAAAATAAAACCTGTATTTAATCATTCTGAAGGCGAGCAACAGGGCAACTGTTAGTCGAGCTTATTTCTATATTGCATCGCTTGCTCAAGTTTATCTCGATTTCGTTTATATCCAAGATCTAACAAACTCTCACATTAAATGAGATGCCTGGAAGACGATCATGCTAATGAGCATGATGCGTCATGATTTACTCTACTCTAGGTGATTTACATTGCACTTCAATCATTATCTTACGCTTTAGTGAGCTATTGTCATGTAACAGGGTATTTCATAGTCGAGCATGACTATGTCAATTTTATTTTTTAATGGTAAATAACTTTTTGGTTTGCTTTATAATCAATCAAAGCCTACTTAATCAACTTTTTTCTCCCAACAGGGTATCTACTAGTCGGGCATATCAATTCAGCTCTAGCTCAATTCAAGATAGTAGTTAGCTCTCAGTTTTCATAAATGAAAACCACGTTGTACGAGCCATCTACATTTAACAGGGTATCTAATAGTCGACTATGCCCTCTAGTTTTACTCTAGCTTATTATTTTTCTTAAAGTAAATACATTTTTTGATGCTTTGTAATCAATGAGAGTTGATTTAAGATGCTTTTGTCTATTTTGCAGGGTATCTGCTAGTCGAGTATGTCCACTGGCTTAGCTCTGCTGTAGTTGGATATGGTAGAAATCGTTTATTATACAGTTTTAATACATATGGCGTATGTTCTGTACGAGCTTATATCTCTTTACAGGGTATCGGCAAGTCGAGCAGGCCCGCTGGCTGAACTTTTGCTCAATTCGGTATATCAACTACATTTCAGTTAGACTCACTCTCTCTGTCTCTCTCGCTCTCTTTGATCTCCCTGGTCGTGCAGGGTATCTGCCCGTCGCGCATGCCAACCTCGCTCACTCGTAGTATTCACTCATTCAAGTAGTATATTTAGTTGTTGACGCCCCCGCTTCAATGGACTCTCGCTTTCAGGGCTGGCGGCTTGTGCTTAATTAATGCAAACTAGATCAAAAGCAACAACAACAACAACAACAACAACAACAATGACACAAGAAAGACAAAAGCTACAGCATATGTATGTATGCCCCATATTCGGATACAGCGACAGAGATACATAGATACACAGATACAGTTACAGCCGAGCTTTATTAATTAATTTTATATAAAAGCAACAACAATTAATTGCAATTGACTCAGTCGCACGTTCGGCGTCCGCTGAACAACTTTATCTTTGCCTCCATCCTTTGGCTTTGTGTTCGCTGCCATGGTGGTAATACCCATAAGATCTGGTTGGGGCATTGGCTCTCATGGCATCGAAATGCTGCTGCTGCCTCTGCTGCTGTTGGCTTTGCTCTGTGCCGATTGCACTGCCGATCTCAGATATCGCCCCAGTGCCATACATCCAGGTGAGAGAGAGAGAGAGAGAGGGAGAGAGGGAGAATGAGAGATGGAGATCTAATAATATCTATTTAGATTATCCGGGACAATGTTACTTTGAAGAGCTGAAGCAGCCCATACCCAAGTACCAGTCCTACAAGCCCATCAACCGCGAGGGCCACTGCAAGTCCTTCTTCTGTCGACCGGACTATGTGCTGGAAATTGAATTGTAAGTCCCCTATATACGAGATGTGTTTGTAATATAGTCTTGTTTTACTTATATATGCAAGGCTGTATATCAAAGTCATACATCGTATTTATACATACATGATATATCATGTATACTTTTTTATATGACGTACTACATATGTATATGAATATCATCATATATAATATTATATATAACTCTATATGTACATCTATGTATGTGGGAAAGACGGTTTATGTATGTCTATGTATCTATCTATCATTCTGCCAATCTGTCTTTCTCTATCTATCTATCTATTAATCTATCCATCTATTAATCTATTAGTCTATCTATCAATCTATTAGTCTATCTATCCATCTATCAATCTCTTAGCCTGTCAATCTCTCTATCTATCGATCCATCAATCTATCCATCTAATAATCTATCCATCTATCAATCTATCTATATAATAATCTATCCTTCTATCAATCTTTCCATCTGTCTATCCAACAATCTCTTCATCTATCTACCTATCAATGTTCCTATCTTCCTCTATATATATCTATCTATCTATCCATCTACGTATCTACCTAAACATCTATGTGTGTGTCTAAATATCTATTTATCTATCTATCTATATATTTCTATCTAAATATATCCATCTACCTATTTAGATTTATATTTCTTAAAATACAAGTATTACCTGTAAAACATTTCAACTAATATACCTAAACTTTATCGACTACAAAGCTGTCGTCTCTCTCTCTCTCTTGCTAATCGTCTTTCCTTCTTTCTTTATCTCTCTCTCTCTCTCTCTCTCTCTCTCTCTCAAATGAACTCCCTACTATATGCTCTATGTTTCATTCATAGTTGCGGTCGACACAATCTGGTGCCAGAGAAGAACTGTAAAATTGGTTCCGATATGAGTCGCATTTATCCGCATTGCTGCCCCAAGTTGATTTGCCAGAAACCGGATACGAATGACATAAAGCCTTTAAATTGATAAACATATCAAACGCATATCATATTTTATACCTATGTATTACAAATACCTTAAAATAAACTTTCAGTTTTTCAATTGGTCTTGAAACAGCTGTTGATTGTGAAACATGCATAATACATCTATATATGATAAATATATAAATATTATTTATATATACTTAAAACTTAGTTACAGCCTTTCCAAGGGAATATCAAATAATTGATAGGCGAGATCTGTTCTCCGGGAGATGATTCGAAAATTGAATATACGAAACTGCGCGATCAAATTAAAGATCTTTCTTGTAATATATTATAGAGTAAGAGCTCATCAAATACGCTCCCAGCTGATCTATGTCAAGGTCAACTCTTCTAAAGCCCCACGCATAATAGAGATATTATAGTATTCGACACTCACCCTCGCTTATCTCTCAGCTATATACTGGTATATACCCCCTGAAAGTCAGCTCTATTTGTCAATAACTCAAATGTAGTTCAAGTATTATTCATTCAATTAGTGTTTATAGGCTGCACTTTTACGCTTTTTAAGGGCAGCTCAACAGATGAGTCGAATGGAAAGAAAGCATCAGAAAATCAACTTTAAACGCAATTAACTCAATCAGAGCTGAGCGGACCAAGCGGCGGTCGTGCATCTACCGAGGGGACGGCCGAAGGAGACCGACTAAATAGTGAACAATTAAACAATTCAAATGCGAATTGTGCTAGCAGCAAATCAGAGCCAGATCGGAGAACCAACGACCTAAGATCCCAAATGCGCTGTAAAACGGTTCGCCAGGGCTCTAAACCCCAAGAATTCCATCTATTACAAGATTTGAATAGCATATGATTATTTTTCAAAGTAAGAATTACCATAAAAACAGGCAGAAAATATTTGAGTCGGAAAAAAATGGATTGCACTTCTGTAGAACCCATCGAAAATGGGAAATCAGTATATTATTGCTTATACTGAACTCTATGCAACAGCCGAAAGGAGGTGTGGTAGGCCCCATAAAGTATATATAGTCGGGATAAGGACGACAGCTTAGTCGACTCAGCGCTGTCCATCTGTAAGTCTATCTATCTGTGCGTATGTTTGAACGCGTCGATCTCAATAGCTATAAGAGAAAGAGACTTGAAAATTCTTTCTCTAGATCTCTTAAAAAATAAATCCATTAACTGTGCTTTTGTTTATTCTAGTGAAATCAGTAATACCATACAATAACGCCAAGTTTAAAAGATCGCATTTGAAAAGGCTCAAGCGAGAATTAAATAAATAAAATTTAGGTTAAGTTTTGGCGTAATTTTTTTAAGGTTTAAGGTCAATTATTAAGATTTCAGATTTTCAACTTTATTAAAATGAAATGAAATACTGAAAATATTTTAATACATCAGATCAAATTTTCTAGAAAAAACAAAAAAAAAATTGTAGACATTTTTTTGGTACAGTTTTTTGTAAAAATTCCTAGTTTTAAATAAAATTTTTATATTTATATTTTTTTAATTTTTAATCTTTTTTAAAATGAATTAATTAAAATGAAATTAAAAAAAGTTTTTTGTACAAATTCCTAGTTTTAAATAAATTTTTTATATAAATATATATTTTTGTTGATCTATTTTAAGATGAATCAATTCAAATTAAATTAAAAATTAGAATTTTTGTAGCTGTGTAGAAATTTATTAAAAGATTTCATTTCAAAATATTTTATTAAAAAAAAAAAAAAAATAAATAAAAAAAATAAATGAAACCTTTTAATAAATTTCTACACAGCTAGAATTTATAATTTAATTTGAATTAATTCATTATAAAATAGATCAAAAATATATATATTTATATAAAAATTTTATTTAAAACTATTATTTAAAACTAGGATTGGTACAAAAAACTTTACCAAAATAAAAAAAAAAATCTTATTTTTATTATTATTGTAAATTCAAATACAAATTGCTAAAAGAGATTTAATATAAATAAGAAATATCCTTCCAGTATAGCTGTTCCCAAAAGCACAAGGGAATCTTAATGATAGAGCTCTTTGTAGCGCACAGTTCGAGTCTGGAAAGCCGCAGCTTGGCATTGTTACTTTTATTTTCTTGTGTGTGTGTGTGTGTATGTGTGTGTGTGTGTGTGTGTGTGTCTGTTTCGCAAATTAGAATTGTAAATTTGCGCATCAGTTGCTGGATCTAGTTGAGGGTATATATAGCAAACAGGTTGAGCCGATGGGCTTTAGTCGATCCGAAGATCCAATAAACAAAAGATGCGTCACGCCTGGGCAATAGTTGGTCTGATGTTGCTGCTGTTGCAGCTGGTGATGTCGCACAAATGTGAGGCCCGCCGACCCGAGAGCTGCACGATCCCATAGCAAAGTCAAACTAATGGACTATATTGATCCCGATTTCTTTCTACAGTGAGCGAACCGGTGTGCACCTACCGCAACGCAGAGGACGAGACGGTGTTTCTCAAGTATTTGCCGTTGCTGAAGAAGGGCCAGGACTATGTTGATTTCGGCAAGGAGGGCAAGTGCCTAAAGCGCGCCATCTGCTCGGACACGTTCAAGACCGTCGTCGAGGAGTGAGTACAGATTTCGATATATATATATACATACCTCTATGGGGAGTGCTTTAATCTAATCCGTCTGATCAACAGGTGCAGCGACCAGAAAGTCACCTGCCACAACAAGCAGCGCTACACGGGCGTCTTTCCCGCCTGCTGCGTCAAGTGCCCCTAGACAGACGTTCAGCTCCTCTGCGCCTGCATCAATCGATTTCAATGTTAATCAATCAAGTTATCAATCCACAGCTAGACAATCACAATTGTGCTTAGCATTCAACACAAATATGCAATAAAACGTTTGTCTTTTATCTCAAAACGCGCTCCTCTTACTCCAATCAATCCAGTCAAGAGATAAACATAGTGTTACATCAAATATATGTTTTGGTCTGTACGAGTTTAGTTTAGGTTGCTTAAAGTGTCCTTGCTGTGCCAATCAATCAATCACCCTGTCAATCTGCATCAATCAAGAGCTCATACAAGTCTCTCTACTCTCCTTCAATCAATCTACATAAATCAAGCAGCCTAGTGATAAGTTTAGTGTTATACGAACTGTGTTGTTAGGTCCTTCCAATTTCAGCAGCTGAACTTAGTGTTACGTAAGATAGTATGTGTTTGGGCTGCACAAGTTCCTCTCAATCATCATCAATCGAACAGGCAACAACCCAACTTAGTATTAAGCAAAATAGAAAATAGGGATTATACAGACTTCACTTCCATCTAACTTAAGGTAAAACTAAATAGAAACTGGGATAATTACACATATTGCATTAACCAATCTCTAAACCCATCTCTAATACAATTACAATCAATCAATATTTGCTACAATGAAACCCAGACAATGGGCTTTGGACAACAGTTCTACATACATTCAAAGTTCTCCCCAATCAAATAGCTTCAGTTACAAAATTCTAATTCAAGTTCTTTGTGTTTACACTTTTATTAGTCTTAGCTTTATATTCATCCATTTTAATCTTAATAATTTGTTGTTCTTGTGTGCTTTGCTGTCAATCCTACTGTTGATGTTGTTATTGTTGTTGCAGTGTAACCTATTTAAGGTTTCTAAATTTCACAATTTAGCTAAGATGAAAATTTGATGCCATCCACAATTTGCTTAATTAATATTTCATTGTTGTGTTGTTGTTTTATTTGTTTTTATTCTCTGCCTTCTGGGGTATCATGCTTTCTTAGGCTTCTCTCATTTTCCTTGGCTAGCTTCTGGCCAACGCGTAAGTTTTGTGGGTGTGTCACAAAAGAGGCTAGCCGAAGTTCAAACCAAAAGTTAATGAGTGAAATCCGAAATTAAGATTATATATAAGGAAAAAAAAAAAAAAAAAAACTAAGAGCTGTATTATCAACATGATAATATTTTCGGGAACAAACCCTGTAATACACAAACTTTCTCTCTCTCTATGTGTGTGTGCTGGCTGCTGTATGTGTATGTGTGTGTGTGTGTAGTGTCGATGTACAACTCCTTATATTTAATCCCAGCGTTCCATTTTCTGCTTATGTTGTTCTGATGTTGATCTAGTTGTTGTTCTTTCCAAAATTTCCGTTTATTCTTTTTTTCTTTTTACTTAGTTTGTAAGTTGGTTTTTTTTTTTTTTTCTTTTTTCTCTCAATTATATTTTGTTTTGAATTCATTTGTAAACTAATATGCTTATAGATCCTCATCCTCATCAGGCAAGGCGGTCGCCTGCGCCTCCTGCAAATCACGCTCGATCTGGAGCTGCCAGTCTTTATCCATTTTGACCTCCGGTGGCAGCAGCGCCGGCATTGCTACGAATTCCAGATTTGGATCACCGACCAGCTTTCGGGCCAGCCAAAGGAATGGTTTCTCAAAGTTGTAATTCGACTTGGCAGAGATATCGTAGTACTGAAAGTAGATAAGGATAAAAGGATAGGAATTAGTCAAGGTAGAGCAAATGGAAAGGCATATAGAACATATAGCTTAGTCTTATATGGAATACAATTTTTGCAATTTTTATGGATTCTATTATCTAGTCATATTCAATGGTAGTATCCATACATATTCTACTGATCTAATCTGATTTGCTTAAAAACAAATGCATTTGACATTATATAAAAACTAGAAAATTCTCAATATTTGGTTTGCGATTCTGATTTCTGTTTATTTATATGCATTTCTTGCTTTCGATTCGATATATATCTCATTCATTTACAGTTATATTTAATGGATTCCAGAAACATTTTCTGCACATCTATTATCTATTTATAAATGTCTATTTATAGCATCTAGATCTACATCTCATATTATGATTGCTGTATGTATTCCTGATTCAGAAGTCTTGCCTTAATTTCTGATTACTGTTTATATACATTCAACTAATCTCTTATCTCGTAATTCTTGGTATTCAATCTAGAGACTCCACATTCGAGCTGACTTGGCGACTTGACTTCATTATGTTTGACAGGAAGGGATAACAGGGGTACAGTAACATAAGCTTCTACTATATGAGCTAATAACATTCAAGAGCCGAACACATTTCTATCATGTTTCACAATAGTTGCTAGATAACAATATATCACATTCTCTAATAATATGTCTGATCTATCTCTAGACTGTTCTAGACTATGCAGCATTCTCTCTTTCCCTTTCGGCAATGCTCCGTCTCTGTCTAATTCACAGTTTATTGCCTTTTACTCATGCCAAAAGAGAAAATGAACCGATTAATTTAAAAAAATTGAGCTCGATAAGATTCAAATAAAGAAAACTTACCTGCAAGTTTTTCTTTCGGTGAAACACGATGCTTTTGGCTTTGACCTTGCGATCCTTGATATCGACCTTGTTGCCACAGAGGACAATGGGTATATTCTCGCAGACCCGCACCAGATCTCTGTGCCAGTTGGGCACATTCTTGTAGGTGACACGCGATGTTACATCGAACATGATGACAGCGCATTGGCCCTGAATGTAATAGCCATCGCGTAGTCCGCCAAATTTCTCCTGGCCAGCTGTGTCCCATACATTGAAACGGATCGCACCGCGATTGGTATGGAAGATCAATGGATGCACCTCCACGCCCAGTGTGGCCACATATTTCTTCTCGAATTCGCCGGTCATGTGACGTTTGACGAACGTTGTCTTGCCAGTGCCGCCATCGCCGACCAGCACGCACTTGAATGTGGGCATATCCTGTCCTTCCTGAGCCATGTTTATGCTGTTTAATTCGTTCTTCTGCGTGTTTTTCTGCTACACTTATGCTCTGCTCTCCACTGCTGCTGATTTCCTGACTGCTGCGTACAATAATCAAATATTCTTCAATTAGTTTTCGTCACGATTGCAATGATTTGATTTGATAGAGAACACAATTGTTACAGATTAAACGAGATAAAAAAAAAATATAAAAAAAATTGGGAAACTATTTCTTCACACTTCGAGGCTGATGTTAAGCGTGCGAGGAGCGCAATGCGACTGCGAATTGTGCGGGCTGCGCACCAGATAGGAAATGTAAAGGTCACAGCAGGAGCGGCAAAGGTAGCTGTAAAGCGCGCCAAAGGACAACAACAGCTGTTCGAGAGAGGGAGAGAGCGAGAGAACGGAAGGAAGCAGCCACTGCAAGAGAGCGAACCATAGGGCAACAAAACTGCAGCTGCCGTCATGCGAATGAGTATGTATGTATGTGTATGTATGTGTGTGTGTGTGTGTGTGTGTGTGTGTGTGTGTGTGTGTGTGTGTGTGTGTGTATGTATGTGTGTTTTGTGTGCAGGCAGGTAGCATGCGACAATGCCGTGACGCTGCCGCTGCTGTTGTTGCTCTTGTCGTATTTATGTAAGCGTAAATAGTTGAATGATACGTTCGTTGCTCACAACTGCAACCCTTATACATATATATGTATGTAGTTTTGAGCATAACACAAGAAGAAACATTTTACAGCAAAAATGCTATCAAGATCTAGCAAACATTGTTTATATGTAAATCTACTTTGAAATTTCAAGCAAATAAACATCAACTAATTACGAATTAAAGAATAATTTTCAATATGTTTAGCCAAAAGAGATGTGATTCTGGCCCGAAGCGGAGTTTAAGTTTCATATTAGCGTAGATCTTAATACAGCAAAAACGCCTACGCATACACATACATACATATGCACAATTTCATGCTGCTTAATGAATTCAGAGATGCCAATATACGCAATTCCGCATGTGAAGTGTGAGTCAAACGAAAACAAATCCAGTGTCACACGAGCATAAATTACAGATTTCGATGAAATGCGTTTCTTCTCAGCTGAATCAGCGCACACATACATATGCATATGCGTATATGTATACGTATGAATGCGTGTAAGTGGCTTGGGCACAGACGCAGCACACAGGCACACATGCAGATGCTAAACTATAACAAGAACAAGAACGAGAGCCAGAGCAGCGCAGCATGCTGTGTGTGCGAGCGAGCCAGTGGCTGCATGGACGCAACTAAAGCGCGCCAAAATGTAAACGCACAAAGGGAATATGGATGTGAGCAAGCCAAGTGCCGATGCACAGTTAATGCAGATGTGAAGCAAAGCAATGCAAATGTTTGGGCGAGCGCCGTATTATTATTTATACTGCCGAATAACAAATGGTAGCGCATAGGCCCACACACCTGTATATACACACTTGGGCTATTGCAGACAAACATTCACATACACATTCACAAGCGGGCACATACACAACTCACACATACGGCTGACAGACGCCAATACACGCGCTAGTCTGAAACATGACGCAAAATTTTCGTTTTCGTTTTTAACCTCAATTATTTGCTGGGTTACTCTTTCGAGTATATCAGACATTTGGCGTTTGCAAATGAACAAATTATGCGTAATGATGTTTGTTCACTCTTGCTGTAAATGTGAATACGTCTCAATGTGGTACACATTGGGATGGCCCACAAAGTTCCGAATCTGAGCTAAGTGCACGCGGCTTCACCACGTCGTGTCGCCGGCCTTCTAAACAAACAAAAATTCAAACTCTAGCCAAATAGTAAGTTGGCTAGTAGCAGTTTCTGCAAATGGGCGAGCTCGAGTGTTATTTAGGTAATTATGCATGTGCATGCATGCACACACGCAGATATGAATGTTCAATTGAATTGAAATGAATACATGTAGGCAGAGAGAATCCCCAGACCATCATACACCGATAGTTTTCACGACGGCGTCATCAAATGCCTTTCGAGAAGCTTTGCGAAAATTCCACTGTATGTCATTTACAAAACACTTCCTAACGTTTATAGCTGATTTTCGGTTTACTTACATGCGGGCCTTCTTTCTGTTTCAACAATTAGCAAAGAGAACACGAACTTAATGTTTCTTTCAACAGCACGGACACAAATGACTGCGGTATTGCTTCTATTATGGATTAATTAGGCAGTCATGCCGACTTAACATATCGATGTGCAGACTTTTCAGTGGCCGCTTCATTGCGACCGTGCTTTTTGCACTAATTTTCGATAGCAATTGGTACATGCCTATCGATATGACACATCGATGCAATTTGGGCAATCGCTACAAACCGGCACATCGGTATAATTCGAATCATCGCCATAATGCGGCTTATCGATATAATTTCACAAACTGCTAACAAACTGGTAGCGTATTCGCCAGTTCGCTGGGCGAATTCCGCAACTTAACGTTTGTTGTATTATATTATATGAATAAACGCTCAAATGCTGCCACTGGGCGATGACAAAAAGGATCGCTATGCCAAGCTGTCCTTTCTTGGCGAGGGCCAGGTAGGCAATCCCAAATATATGCATTTTGAATATACGCACATGTGAAGTTAACTATCATTTTGTTGTAGTTCGCCATTGTGTACAAGGCGCGCGACACCGTCACCAGCCAAATTGTGGCCGTTAAGAAGATTAAGAAGGGCAGCCGTGAAGAGGCACGCGATGGCATCAATCGTACAGCATTGCGCGAAATTAAGTTACTGCAAGAGCTGCAGCACGAGAACATCATTGGACTCGTCGATGTCTTTGGCCAGCTGTCGAATGTATCGCTTGTCTTTGATTTCATGGACACTGACCTTGAGGTCATCATCAAGGACACCAAAATCATACTCACACAGGCGAACATCAAGGCATATGCGATCATGACGCTTCGCGGCCTCGAATATCTGCACGTCAATTGGATCCTGCATCGTGATCTTAAGCCCAATAATTTACTAGTGAACAGCGATGGCGTCTTAAAAATCGGTGATTTCGGTCTAGCCAAGAGTTTTGGATCGCCCAATCGCATCTATACCCACCATGTGGTCACTCGCTGGTATCGCTCGCCGGAGCTGCTCTTTGGTGCCCGTCAGTATGGAACCGGTGTGGACATGTGGGCCGTTGGCTGCATACTGGCTGAGCTGATGTTGCGTGTACCCTTTCTGCCCGGCGACTCAGATCTGGATCAGTTGACGCGCATATTCAGCGTCTTGGGTACACCCACAGAAGCCGAATGGCCGTATATCACTAAACTGCACGACTATCTGCAGTTCAGACACTTTGTGGGCACACCCCTGCCGAACATCTTCACAGCCGCCGGCAATGATATGATCACACTGATGCGGCGCCTTTTTGCCATGAATCCCCTCAGGCGCTGCTCGTGCCGGGAGGCGCTGAGCATGCCCTATTTTCGCAATAAGCCCGCGCCCACCGTTGGCCCCAAGCTGCCCATGCCATCCTCCATATTGGCCCTCAAGGAGGGCGCCAACCACGAGAGGCCCGCACTCAAACGTAAATTGGTCGAAACGACAGTTCGCACCAACTTTTTGCCTCAGAAGAAAAAGTTGATGTTCTAAGCGATTATTGCATTCACTTCTAATTTAACTAGATTTTTACACGTTTACACACGTTTACAATTCATATATTATACATATGCTATATATTTTTTAAAAGTACCGAATCGTTATCATTTAGTAAAAATTGTATAATATATGTGCATGCATGTGATTAGCAGTAAATGGAGCCCAGCGTCCATCTAATCATATCCCGATAAGCTCTCAAAGCTTCTCTTCTGCCTTCTGACTTTTACTTGTTTATTTTTTTTTTTTTTTCAATTTACTTTCAATGGCAAATCGAGATGGCTACTAAATTGCTGGTGGGGTGATGGGGGTGAATGAGTATTCCGCAGTCGGTAACGCCCGACTGCAACGTTCTTACTTGTTTTGTTTCTCTTCTCTATTTCTACTTCTTCTACTTCTACTTCTACTTCTACTTCTACTTCTACTTCTACTTCTACTTCTAC